>PVJH01018155.1:0-45954 GCA_004026705.1 Nesogale talazaci | reverse complement strand
TGAAGGGGTTCTTTCCTCTATGAGACTCACACGAGTCCAACAGCTAGCATCTTCTAAGTTTGCACACTCTTTGTAACTAAACACAGGTTGTGCGACAGCTTCCATTATTCGCCCAATAACAATTCTTGTATGCCCCTCCTTCTTAGGAGCTGTGCCAATGCTTGATCACAGCTGTTAGCAATGTGAGTCTAAAAAGAAGGTGATCAATTGGGAGAACTAACTCATGGAACATTGGGTGTCTGCCTGAGGATTGATGGAGGGCTTGGGCGAATACCTTGCAATCATAGTTTACCTAATGTACATAAAATACAAAGCATCAGATATGTAAAATATGACATGTTCTATGACTGCAGTGGCCCCAACCCAGGCAAAAAAAAGAACATTAAGACATATTGAAATAAACTACACTCACTAGGACTACCTCTTTAAGTGGCAGGTGTAATGTTGTTCTGTGAGAGAATTCCAGTGAAAATTGGATTTGGACTTAATTTAATAATAAATACAAATTGTTTCTTCATATTTAAATGAAACATACTCTTTCTTGGGGGGGATCTTGTTGAAGTAGCCCATCTAAAATATCAGAGTGTGGTGAACACTAAAAACTCTTCATTCATTTGGCAAGTGAAGTCCTTATTTTGCAACTTCAGAGATAAACCCAAAAGTCATTCTACATCTCTGCAATAGTGCTTCAATATAATACCACCAAGTTAAAAGTTGTTATAGTTTTTCTTGAGTCATATGAGTTACACTCTGCATATACTGTATCAGTCACTTGTTTGTCAGTTTGTCAGACTGTAGTGGCTTGTGTGTTGCTGTGATGCTTGAAGCTATGTCACTGGTATATCAAATGTTAGCTGATAAATCTAAGTGATTAGGTGTCAATGAAGCATCCAGACTAAGAACAAACATCCACGAGGTAATCTGCTACCCACTTTGGAAGAAGTAGCAGCTGAAAACGTTAGGGACAGCTTTGGAACCTTGTCAGATCCTGAGAGACTAATGAATGCAAACAGAACATGTTGGAGATAGTGCCTGAGGATGGGTCCCTTTTGATTTGCCGCCACTAGAAATGTCAGGGAGGAAGAGCTGCTTTCTCAGAGTAGGGCTGATCAGGGCAATGCAAATGGAGTGAAGTCTATGGGAACTACTCTTTCAGGCAGGCCCTTCATTTACTAGGGTTTACAACTCAAGGTAACAGGAAAACAGCTATGATAAACAGCGACCAATAATCAAAATTTGGAATATGAGACTACGGAATCTAGGAAAATTGAAAGTTGTCAAAAATGAAATGCAGCACTTACAGCTTGATAGGCTAAGCCTCGGTAGTGAGCTGAGGTGGACTAGTGGCTCTTTATGAATCAGAACAATGAAAGTAGAGATACCAGTAGGATTACAGCAGGATAGGGGGGAGTAAGGGGATTTTGATGACAAGGGTCATACTAGAACCCCCTCCCAGGAGGACAAACAATGGAAAAATGGGTGAGCTGGTATGGAAGATGATGGAAGATGGAAATAATCATCTTTAACTTATCAAGATTTTGTGAGGGAGTGTGGACTGGGGAGGGAGGAGGAAGAAATTGGGAGCTGGTATCAGGGGTTCAAGTGGGAAGAGAAGAGAATGCTTTCAAAATGATGATAGCAGCCATAAGAACAAATGTGCTTGACACACCAGATGAATATATGGATTGTGATAAGAGATGTAAGGACCCCCAATAAAAGTATTTTTCTAAGTTGCAATATTGTAAGATTCTAGGGACAAAGTATTGAATGATACAAGAAACACCAAAATAAGATGGATTTTGTTTTATTTTTCTGTTTTCCAAATCATTTAGTTTTGCTTTTATTTTAAGAATTTCTTTTATTTCGCCATTAGAAGGATTATGCTGTTGATGCTGTTCTAAGTGCTATGGCGTGCTATGTTAAGGACCATGAGTTTTCTCTTCCCTTTTCATATGTTCATTTATTACAATAAAGTGACCTCTGATAATGGTTTTTGCTATTATCCCATAATGGTGGGATAATAATGTCCCATAGGTTTTCGTATGCTGTGCTATAATTCTCATTAGTTTCTAGGAAGTTCCTAATTTACTCTCTTATTTGGACTACTATTCAATTGTTTTTGAGAGGTGAATTGTTGAGTCTTCAAGTTGTCTTTATTTTTCTACTATTTCTATGGTTGATTTCCAGCTAACAGTGCAGTTGTCAGAAGTGATGGATAGAAAGATCTCAATGTCATTGATGTTCTCGATTGCTTTATGTCCCTGCATGTAGTCTATTGTAGAATATGACCCATGTGAATTAGAGGACAATGTGCATTTTTTGTTGACAGATGTAGAGCTCTATAAATATCTATGAGGTTAAGTGGATCAATTGTTTTGTTCAGCTTTTCTCTTCCTTTACTGAGTTTCTTACCTGTCAGTCTCTCCTTCTTTGAGAGTGGTACATTAATATCACCTACTATCATTGTTAATCAAATGTTTTCTCCTTTCATGTCTTTGAAGATTTGGTTGATGAATTTTGAGAGCCTTTCTCTGGTAGTCTGGCTAGTCTGGAGAAACAAATCCAGAGACACTGCTCTGTGTGTAAGACAGAACTTCATATCAAAGAGCAATTGTACATAAAGAAAACATCCAGATCAAGCCCGTAAGTCTGATATTAGCCCACGTGTCCTGGACCAGTCTGTAAATTCCTCTTCAGACTCATTCATCACATGCAATAGTGCCAAGTGCAGGAAGATTATAGGCCAGTGGATTGAAAGTCTTGTGGATTCGGTGGTAGTGGAAGCATGGGTCTCCGTATGGCTCCTTGAGCTCCAGGATCTTGCTGCCATCAGCATAGCTCCAGGTGTCTTGTCAACAGGAATGTCTTGTAGAGAGTGAGCATGTGTTATCCTCTCCCTCCAGCGAAATATTTATCTCTTTAGCATCTCTAAGTGAAGTCAACAAACTGTGACCTGATTGACAAGCTAGACTCCATCTCTTCACTCTTAATAGTCTCAAATTGACAACAGATTATGTAACTACCACACTTTTATTGGACACATATAGGTTTACTATGGTTATGGGCTTATAGTCTTTTGATCCCTTGAGCGTTATGTAATATCCATTTTTGTCTCTTGTTATCTTGTGTACCTTGAGACCTATTTTGTTGTAGATTAATACTGCCACCTCAGCTTTCTTTAAAATTGCCATTAGCTTAGTAACTTTTTTTGCTAACCTTTCACTCTCAGTCTGTTTGATTCTACGAGTTTGAGATATGTCTCTTGAATACAGCAGATCACTGAATCTTGCTGTTTAATCCAGTCTGCTTCCCATTGATTTTGTTGTTGTGGACATATTTAGCACAATAATATCCAGTGTAATTAGATCTAAGTACTGATCAGATGCTGTCATATCTTATTATTTATGGATGAGAATCGACAAACCATTAGCAAATGCATCAAGGGAAAACATGCATCAGATGTCAATATCAAAAGTGAAGAAAGTTACAATCAACTCTAAGGAAATAAAAAGATTAATAGGACAGTACTAAGGAAGACTGTATGCTAAAAAATTTAATAACTCAGAGGACAAGAGAAAATATCTGAAAAACAACCCCCCAAATTAATGCATATGGACATAAGAACTTGAATAGACACATAACAAAAGGAAAATTAGATAGCCTCATCAAGAAACTCCCAATAAAATAGCCCTGGTCCAGATGGCTTCACAGGAGAATTCTACCAAGTATTCATAGAAAATCTGACACCGATACTACACAAATTCTTCCAGAACATAGAAAGGGACAGGAAACTTCCAAACTCATTCAAAGTCAGGAAAACATCCCACAAGGATAGAGAACTATAGACTTATATTTATCATGATCATAAATGCAAATATTCTGAACAAAATTCTGATCAATAGAATCCAACAATATATCAAAAAAAATAATACAACATGACCAAATGGGCTCCTTACCAGGGATGCAGGTATTGTTCAACATCTGAAAACCAATTACGATATTAACAAGAAACAAATGATCACACCAATTGATGTAGAAATAGAATTTGATAATATCCAACAACCATTCTTAATAACATTTCTAAAGAAGATAGAATTGGAAGGAAAAATTCTCAAGATAATAATGAGCATATACGAAAAACCAATAGTCAATGTTGCAGTCAATGGAGAAAAACTCAAAACATTTCTATGGAATATGGGAATCTGACAAGGATGCACCTTATTCCCACTTTTACTCAACATTGTTCTGGAAGTCAATGGCAAGGAATCAAGTAAGTACAAGAAGAAATGAAACTTTGACTATTTGCAGATGACATAATGCTATATGTTGAGGATCCCGAAGTGCCCACAATAGAATTACTGAAAACAAAAGAGGGGTCTAGTAATGTGGCAGGTTAAAAAACAAACGGGCATAATTCAATTGGTTTCCTATATACCAGAGAGGGAAACACTGAAAAAGACATCAAGGAAATAATACCATTCACAATAGCCAGGCAGAAACTGAAATACTTAGGAATAGACCTGACCCCCATACACTAAAGACTTTGTCTGAAGAAAACTATGGAGCAGCACTGCAAGAAACTAGAAGTTATCCACATTCCATGTTGGTGGATTGGAAATGTCAATATTTTGACAATGTCAATATTACCTAAAGCAATATGCAAATTCGATGAAATCCTGATGCAAATCCCAGTATCATTCTTCAAAGAAATGGAAATAGACGATTACCAAGTTCATGTGGGAGGGAATAAGCACAGGATAGGCAAATAAATCAAAAAGAAGAATAAAGTAGGTGGTCTTGCTCTAACTGACTGCAAAACGTACTAAACAGCTTCATTTGTCAAAAGAGTCCATTGCTGGTATAATGAGAGATACACAGACCAATGGATCAGGACAGAAAACCAAGAAATGAAAAAGATCTGCAAACACAATTGATTTTTGACAAAGGCCTAAAGAGCATTAAATAGAAAACAGATGCCACTTCAATAAATGATGTTGGAAAACCTGGATAACCACATGCAGAAGAATGAAACAAGATCCATCTCTCACTCTATGCACAAAACTAAACTCAAGATTGATGAAAGACTTAAATGTAAAAATTCAAAGCTATCACATCATCAATGAAAGAACTGGGAGAAAGTGAGGAGCCCTAGTGCTGGGAATACATGGGCTATAAGAATTACTAAAGGAAAATCATACTGTGAAAGATAAAATAGACAAATAGGACCTATTAAAAATAAAACACTTGTGTACATCTAAAAATGTTACTAAATGAGTAAAAGAAGAGCCTGCCCACTGGGAAAAGACACTTAGTAACAACATAACAGATAGAGCACTATTTACTAAAATGTGCCACTTTTTATAAGCTTACAACAACAATGACAACAACTAATAGCCCTCTGAAAATATGTACAAAAGCCTGAACAGACTACTCTCAAAAGATGACACTCAAATAGCCAAAGTGCTCCAGGTCATTAACTATCTGGGAAATGCAAGTCAAACAAACATGAGATACCACCTGACTCGCATTACTTTAACTCAGTTTAAAAAATACCGGTGAACAAATGCTGGAGGGAGATTGGAGAGATAGGAACTCTTATCCACTTCAGTTGGACTTGTGATTACATAGAGCTACTGTGGAGGGCAATACAGGGATACCCAAAACAGATAGAAATTAGACTACACATGACCCAGGAATACCATTCCTTGGCATATACCCAAAAGATATAAGAACAAATCACAGACTTTGGCCCTCCGTGTCCATTGCATCACCATTCACCATAGCAAGAAGCTAGAAATAGCCTAAATTCCCATCACTAGAAAAGTGGGTTTTAAAAGAGACTTAAAAAGTGGATTAAAAAGAAAGGGAGAACCAACTTCAGGGATCTACACGTAGCCTCCTCTCTGGGACACGGACAAGAGAGAAGCGAGTGTTGGGACACATTGGACAGTGTACAGTATTGAAAAATAACAATTTGTAAATTATTAAGGGTTCAAGGGGAAGGGGGGGAGGAAGGGTAATATAGGGAGCTGATACTGGGGGCCTGGAGGCGAGGAGGATGTTTTGAGAGTGAGGATGGCAATAAGTGTGTAAATGTGGTCTGCACACAATTGATGTTTGTATGGATTGTGATGGGAGTTGTATGAGCCCCCAATAAAATGATTCATTTAAAAAAATAAATAAATAAATCACAACTAGAAAAAAAAGACCACCCAGTTTTCTGATCTGATCTGGAAAAGAGTCAGAGAAATGCCAATGACCCACACTTCATTTGCACCAGGTAAGTGTAGGGTAGGTCACCTGGACAAAGGGCACCTAAGGACAACTGTGAACATGGAGAGGGTAGACTATGAAGGAGGCTGTCTGCTGATCTGAAGTGAGGTCTGTGAGAGAGAGAGAGAGAGAGAGAGAGAGAGAGAGAGAGAGAGAGAGAGAGGAGAGAGAGAGGAGGCCCTGTCAGAGGGATGAGGCTTATTGAGGGGCGGGGTAGTGCAGGAGAGGGGAGTGGAATGAACACGTTTGAGGGAACACAGGTGCACATACGTTGAGGGAAGGGGAAGGAGGGCTTAACCACAGATGGGGGAAGGAGAGACCGAGGATGTTTTTGGGAGAATTAGGTGGGGGTAGTCCATTAGTGGCATGCAGTGGGTGAGCACCTGGGTATATCCTGGAAGTCTAAACAAGGTGCCGAACCCTGGGTACCCTGAGGCACTGGGGGTACCCTGGCAACCCAGATCACATGCTGTAGAACATTAGGATCGTGAATCCTGGATCTTCGGGGTATATGGCAGGCTCCAGAGCCTGCATCATTGATACTATATGAGAACACTTCTGGATGAACAGGACTCTACCTCAGACACATTTATGTCCTGATGATTTAAGCCAAAACAAAAAAAAACTTTGGTTTTCAGGGAAACAGAAAGACAGCAGTACTACTTTGTTCTGTTGTTGGTGGACCAAGAAGATCTGGCTACATTAATGCCTAGTGTGCTATACAAAGATATGTACTATACAAGCAATGCTGGGATGGGCATTCTGTTATATTATGCATATGCTTGTTTATATTGGATCTATCTCAGAGATGGATAGCCATTGGAGATCACATGCTTTAAGTTAGGTTACTAGTTTCTCTCTTTTTTGGCAAATGAAACACAGGACCAGTTGAACTCAACGGGAAAGGAAATATAGCAAAGGTTTAAGTGGAGAAGAGATATAGAAAGGGTGGAAATGAGGAGATGATTTCAAGAAGTCTAGGACAGAAAAGTATGTTTGGAGGCTGATTATGGAAGCAATGCTACAATCATGTTTGACAGTGTTGAATTATGGAATGATAATTCTTATGTATTAGCTCCAAGGGTACAGCAAGACAAATAAACAAACATAGATCCAGGCATGGGTTTGGGGCTTACATTAATTTTAGCTCTAACTTAAGAACAATGAGTTGTTAAATCACAGCCCTGCTTGATACCTACCTTCATGAAAAGATCACTGAAGTTAAGGGTGCACAGAAAAGTGTGGTGAAGAAAGCAGATGGTTCCTGGCTATCAATAAGAATAATGTCTGCTGGACCGCTGCTCAAGTACTCCCTCAACACAAAAACACTTTGTTCTAATAATCGGGCATTCTGAGATGCTCACCTGAACATGATTGCTGAAGATGCAAATGGGTGCATAAGCAAATGAGTTGAAGAAAGCTGAAGGTGCTCAGCTATTGAAAGATATGGTGTCTGGGGATTTAAAAACTTGACAATAAATAAGCTGCCTTCTAGCTGAGAAGCAAGAAAGCTGACATGGAAGAAGCACACCAGCCTGTGTGATCATGAGGTGTTAACAGGACCATCAAAGACTCAGAACAAAAACAATCATTTCAATGTCAATGGTGGGGGCAGGGGAGGAGGGGCATCATCTTATAGAATGGTCGCAGGAAGAAGATGGGCCAATCAAGGTGCAGTGTCACACTGATGAAACATACACTTTTCCTCTGGTTCTTTAATGCTTCCTCTAACCCATGCTCATGACCTTAATTCTACCTCACAAATATGGCTAGATCAGAGCATGTACATGGGCACAGATAAGAGCTGGAAAAACAGGGAATATAGGACAGATAAATTCCTCAGGATGAAAATTGAGAGTAGCCATATCAGGAGGGTAAGGGTAAGGTGGGTGAAGAAATGGAGAACTGATAATAATGACCTACCTATAGGCCCCTTCCAGTGGGATGGACAATGGATAGGAGGTAAAGGGAGATGTTGGCTAATGCAAGACATGGAAAAATAATAATAATTTATAAATTGTCAAGGGTTCATGTGGGAGAGAAGGTGGGAAGGAGTGGAAAAATGAGGAGCTACTAGTAAGAGCTCAAGTAGAAAGAAAGTGCTTTGAACTGTGATGGCAACATATGTACAAATGTGCTCAATACAAGGGATGGGTGAATGGATTGTGATAAGAGTTGTATGAGCCCCCAAGAAATTGATTTTAAAAAGAGCATAGTGTCTGGAGTCTTAAAGGCTTGTATTCAAACAAGAAGCCATCTAAAGGAAGAGTTGACTAAGTCCACATGGAAGAAGCATACTAGTTTGTGTTATCCAAAGATGATAATTACAATATTTGAGTACTGTGAAAAGAAAAATATCAGAGTTAAAGTTATGAGCACAAACTTGTTCAAGCGTCCAAGAGCATCTTTAGTCTCTCTCCCCATCTGCAGAGTATCTTGTCAGACTGAGTCACTGGCAGATCAGTGCTAGATCAAACTTGATATTTGGGCAGTTGATCCCCCTACAGACACAAACTGAAATTGCCGTGGGAGCAAGTCTCTCCTACTTGTTCCAAGACATCATTTTCCTCCCTGCTCTTTTGACTTTTGAATGTTGACGGGATCTTTCCCTTCTTGTGGACTATTTGTCTCTCTGCCTTTATATCATTATGCTTTTAGCCTTACCACATTAGTGTGATTTTGTTTTGTCTTGTTTTATGTTGGGTTTCCCAGCTGTGAAGCACAGGAGGAGTGGATGCATAATGAGAATACCTGACACAAGGGATTTTAGGGATTGCAGGAGTCGAGTGTGTGCAATTGGGAGGGAAAGGGGATTTGGGGAGTAAATAATAAAGGCAGTAGTGGAAGGGATCAGTTTAACTGATTGTGATTGCACAATTTAAGTTAAAGGTGATTTGCTCAATTGGGGGGAGGGGTGCCCTAAGATTGATGTGGTGGCGACTCTTCAATGCCCCTTGATATGATTGAATTTTATGACATGTAAACTATGTGCCAATAAAACTGGTTGAAAAAAAAAGATGGAAAGAATATAAAAAATCATGATACCCAAAAGAATCAGATAATAGTCCACCATTTTTAGGGGTAGAATAAGAGCAATAGCTAATCATGCGAAAGGAAGGCAGTTAAGCTGCAATGAGAGCATCAGCGAAAATCAAGGCTCCAGGAATTGATGGAATACCAATGGGAATATATCTTCCAGCTGATGAAGCACTGAAGTCCTTACTCTTCCAGGAAATTTGGAAGACCACTACTTAGCCAACTGATTAGAAGAGATCCATATTTGTACCCATATCAAAGAAAGCTGATCCAACAGAATGTTTAAACCATATAGCAACATAATTGATATCACATGCACATTTTTTATTGAATATCATAAAGCAGAATACTTTACTAGACTTTCATGCTGAATTCAGAAGACGATGTGGAACCAGGGATAGATATCATTGCTGATGTCAGATGTATTCTGACTGAAAACATGGGATACCAAAAAAACGTTTACTTGTGTTTGGACTATGACAAGGTATCCAACTGTGTGGATCATAGCAAATTATGGATAATACTCAGAAGAATAGGGGTTCCAAAGCATTTGACTGTGCTCATTTTGAAGTTGTACATGGATCAAGAGGCAGTTGTACACACAGAATAAGGGTGATATTGTGTGTTTGCAATCTAGAAAGATGGCCATAAAGCTTGTATTCTGTCACTATACTTGTTCAAACTGTGTGCTGAGGAAATTACCAGAGAAACTGGATATTACGAGCATGCGTGTGGCATCAGGATTGGAAGAAGGTGTATAAATAGCCTGCAAATGCAGGTCACACAACCTTGCTTGCTCACAGTGAGGACGGCATGGAGCACTGCTGATGAAAATCAAGGGTTGAAGCCTTGAGTATGGATTATGGTTTACAACACATTGTAAAGAAGATAAAAATCCTCACAAACTGGCCAATTGGTTATATCACGATGAATGGGAAACAAATTTGAAGTTGCCAAGTATTTTGTCTTGCTGGGATCTACAATCAGTGCTCGTGGAGGAGTTAAGAGATCAAATTTTAAGCATTAGGTAAGTCTTCTGGGAAAGCTCTCTTCACAGTACTGACAAACAAGGATGTTACTTTGAGAAATGAGGTGTACCTGATCAAAGCCATGGGATTTTTAATTGCCTCAAGTGCACTTGAAAGTTGTACTCTGAGTAAGGAATACCAAATCCGAACTGAAATACCGTACATATTTGAGTACAAACTGACCCTGATCAGTCAAGGCACATAATTTTACCACAAAAACTGCATTAAAATGTGTTGAAAAACTTGGCTTTTTTTCTTAAATCATTTTATTGGGTGCTCATACAAATCTCATCAAAATCCATCCATACATTCATTGTAATCAAAACACAGTTGTACACTTGTTGCCATCATCATTCTCAAAACATTTTCTTTCCACTCAAGCCCTTGGTATCAGCTCCTTATATTTCCCCTGACTCCCAGCTCTTCCTTCCCCCATGAACCCTCAATAATTTAGTATTATTTTTATCATATCCTATACTGCTTGATGTCTCCATGCACCCACTTCCCTGCTGCCCCTACCCCAGGGAAGAGGCTATATGTACAGCCTTGTAATCAGTTGCCCCTTAGTACTCCACCTTCCCTCCACCCTCCTGGTATTGTCACTCTCACCACTGGTCCCAAAGGGATCATCTGTCCTGAATTCCCCATGTTTTGGGCTCCTTTCTGAACATCCTCTGGTCTAGCCATATTTGTAAGGTAGAGTTGGGATCATTATAGTCGAGATGGGGGAGGAAGTACTTAAGAACTAGATGAAAGTTGCATATATCATTGTTGCTACACTGCACCCTGACTGGCTTATCTCCTCCCTGTGACCCTTCAGTAAGTGGATGCCGCTTTACCTACAGATGGGCTTTGGGTCCCCAATCTGTACTCCACTTCATTTATAATGATATAATTTTTTAGTTCTTTAATGCCTTATACCTGATTCTTTTGACACCTTGTCATCACACAGGCTGGTATGCTTCTTCCATGTGTGATTTTTTGCTTCTGAGCTAGATGACAACTTGTTTACTTCAAGCCTTTAAGACCCCACATGCTATGTCTTATGCTAGCCGGGCACCATCCACTTTCTTGACCACATTTGCTTATGCACACATTTGTCTTCAGTGATCATATTAGGAAGGTGGGCACACAATGACATGCGTTTTAGTACTTTGATGCCTGATGACTGATCCCTTTGACACATAACACAGGCTGCTGTGCTTCTTCCATGTGGGCTTTGTTGCTTCTGAGCACTGAAGATGTTGCTTGGGGAGAGAAACATATCTGACCAGAGCACACCAGAGCAAATGAAGGGGGAAAGGGGAAGAGAGTGGAGTGGGTGCATCCTGGTCCATGAGCCTTCAGGACGATATCCCCACTCAGAACAATCAATGCACACAGAGGAGCATATGACTGACCTGACAATGAAACATGATGTCCCTTGGTGACCCAAGACCCTTTGGGGACAACCATAGAAAAGCAGGGTCGGGATTGTACCCTGTTTGACCCACCACACCAAGGCAAAACACTAAGGATGTGCAGCAGAGCAGCAGGTGGAGCAAAGCATGGAATTCCCCAGGGAATGCCTAGCATATACTTTGAGACCAGATGGTGGCACCCATCAGACTCAACTTGGTGACACTCCTAGAGATCAATGAACAGATCTTGAGCTATTTGCAGGTTTTTTCATTTGCTATTATTATAATTTATTTAGTAATTTATAAATTTTTTTGGTGCTGGAGTCATCATTTTGTTTTCTTTTTTCACTTTGTATTGTGATGTCTTGGTTTTCTTGTACATATTATTATCTCTGAAAGTCTATCTACATAAGGTAGGCGGATGAACATTCTAGAGGAGAAAACAATGGAACTAATGGTTCTGGGGGAACATGGGAGATGGGGAGGTGGGGGAAGGGAGGTGGTGTTGACCAACCAAGGGCTAAAGTAACAACAAGGTCGGTGTGAGAAGCCTGATAGGGATTGATCAAGAGTAATGTAACAGAACTGTACATGAATAAATATATTTATATGATGATGGGGAAATAGATCTATGTGCCTATACTTATAGGGTTAGTAGTAAGTCAGCAGGTGGGCATTAGACCTTCACTCGCATACATTTTCAAGAAAGAACACTTGTTCTATTAAATTCACCTTTCGTGGTGCTCACCTTCCCAACATGATCACTGAAGACAAATGTGTACATAAGCAAAAGTGGTGAAGACAGCTGATGGTGCCCGGCTATCAAAATATATAGCATCTGGGGTCCTAAAGGCTTGAAGGTAAATAAGCGGGCATCTAGCTCAGAAGCACTAAAGCCCGCATGAAAGAGAAACTTGGCTTATACTCATGTATATACAGTATTTGAATTGTAGTGCTGACAAAGAACATTGAAAGTACCAATGGATTTTCAAAAGAACAGACAAATCTGTCTTAGAAGAAGTATGGCCAGTGTTCCTCAGAGACAAGGATGGTAAAAACATACTTTGGACATACTCTCAGGAGAGACCAATACTTGTAGAAGGTTATCATGCTTCATAAAGTTTAAGAGCACCAAAAAAAGGAAGACCTTCAATGAGATGGATTGACACGGAGCTACAATAATGGGCTTAAACATAGGAACAATTGTGAGAATATTATAGGACCAGGCAACAGTATTTCCTTCTGCTGTGCATAGGGTCACAAGGGGTACAACGGACAGAATGGCATTTCACAACAACGACATATTGTTTTAATTTCACTACAGTCCTGGTGTCAGCTGCAATCTACAGAATCTGTTTAATCCTTAATTTTAAAGCCATTTTGTAAGTCTCTGGATAATTTCAAGGAAGTTTAAATTTCATTATTACCTTTGGCTCCATGGATGGGTTTAAGCTGAATTAGTACACTCTGGGAAGTATTTCCAATAAGAACAGCAGCTAAGAAATTAAACAATTTATTGCACTGGGAAAGTTCTGCACAGTATCTCTTTAAACTGTCAATAAAAGGTAAAATGTCACTTTGAGGAACATCAAGCATCTGACCCAGTCTATGGCATTTCCAATTGCTTTTGAGCAATACAAAATGAATGCATGTGACCATAATTAAAGAAGACAAGAGAAGCATTGATGCTTGTGTTGGTGAAGAATATTGAATGGAGAACAAGCAAATCTGTGCTAGAAGTATAGCCAGCATGAGCTTTAGAAGATGTCGAGATGTCTTCTCAGGTACTTTGCCCAGAGAAGGACATCATTCTTGTTAGACGGTTGGCAAAAATGAGGAATACATTCATTGAGATCGTTTGACATAGTGACTTCATTTCATTATATCACCATGGCTCCTTTGGTGGGAAGGTAAAATATTAAGAAAATTAGTTGCTACCGAAGAACAAAATTTAAGAGATAACCTGATATGGAATGGATACTGATAATATGGCAGCACCATGCAGGATGTTTTAGTGCGAGATTGTGGTCAACCCCCCCACCCCCACCCCCACCCCCCCGCGCAAAGAGGGAATTTAGTTAGGAGTCTATTGCAAAAGACTAATTGGTGGTTGGCTGGGGATTATAATAGGTTCTGACTTAACCAATAGATGTGGAGTGAGAGAAATTAATATCCATTTAGGTGTACTGAATTGAAAACTGGAAAATTGAAAATGTGAACTTTGTGACAAATTAGGTGTGAGGGATGACATTCACAGAAGATTTATGGCTTAGTTTGAAGTTTCTCTCTTGTATAAGTAGTTAGATGGTGGTATCATTTACACTATAGTATGAAAGAACCAGATGGGAAAATCAGTTCCTGAATGATGTAATCAGTTAAGTATTTGACGATTAGCCCAGCTGTATTACTCCAACTTCAATCCATCTAGAGTGTCATGGAAGAAAAATCTGGTGATTGGAAAACCCTGTAGATCTGTTCTACTGCACACACATCGAATCACCATGAGCTGGAACTGACTCAACTATACTGTTTGGTTTCAACTAGAAAGAGGAATTTGATGTTTGCTATGGATTTGAGTTGTCTATAAATAAATGTTAAATAAGCATTGGCATTATGGTCTACAGTTTGAAGGAGAGTTTTTTTAGAGTAGAAACAAATTTTTGAGTCACTGGCTGATAAATATAATTTCAAAAATTTGAAATCTAGAATAAGAATAAGAACACTTAATTATAAAATATAAAGTAGAAGAAAAGAGCTTGTGTTTCCATTTTAGGGAACCTCAGCCATAAGTGATTATGGAGTAAAAGAGGGTGACTCTACTAATAAGAATTTTAGTGAAGAATTAGAGGAGAGGAAAAAGCCAAGGAGGTAATGATTTGTAAGCCATAGGAAGTAAATTGTCAACAGTGTCAAATGCCATAGTTATCTTGAATAAGGTAAAGACTTAAATGTTCCACTGGATTTAGTTTCATGGCAGTGAAAGGGTTTGGGGGAATGCGGAAGACAGAGGGGTTGAGAAGTGAGGGGGAAATATGGAAAAAGGGATCATTTTGCCAATGAATCTTTCAAGAATCCAAGCAGTGAAAAGAGAGGAGAGAGGGGAACAGAAGCTGGCTGTGTCAGGTAGGGCAGATGAAGCACTTTACATTTTAGTAGTAATGCCTTAATGAGCACTGACATGAAGGATTCCATTACAAGACAGAATCAGGAACATGAGAGTCCTAATGGATAACCAAGCATGTACAGTTCACGAGATTGCAGTACTGATCTTCGAAGAGAAAGTCCATTCTTTTCACAGAAGAGAAAAGGCTTGTAGTAGAGGTCCTTTGATTGATATGTTAGACGGGGGCAAGCTACGGGAATTACCATCTGATGGCTTCTCTTCTCTTCTAATTTATCAGGTCATCATCTCTACATCTGGAGAACAGGAGGAAAAAGCTTGGGGCTGTGAGTACAGTGCAGCAAGATGAAAAGAGCTGTTGTAAGGACTAAAAGTCTGTGAGGACTCGTGAGGGTGCTTTAGAGGTAGGAGCTCTTTTATTTATAACTGGACCAATCTGCCCGTTAACAGGACTTTCTCTGGCAGTATTTAACTGCAGAAACAGAGGAAACAGATGGTTGGGCTATAGAAGGTTAGGATTTAATTAAATGCCACAACAAGAAAGAATTGGCCCAGACCAGAAACTCAGCTTGCTTATTTAATTCTTCCAACTTCTCGCCAACCCTATATCCTCAACAATAATTCATGAAAGACTTTTGATTTGTGAATAAAATTTTAATTTATGTATAAAAGTTAATTTTGGAAGACAATAGGGATTTTCATCATAGGAATGCAATCCTCTAAAATAGATTATCAGACATTTTTTAAAGCTTCCATTGCCTTGTCATGTAATATGCTCTTCCTTAACTCATGTGTTTCTACCTTTCATTTTTCTCCCTGCTCTCTCCATAATTTCTATTTATTTCTAATATAGTCACTGCCTTTGTTCCTAGTTTCCTGATAAACCAACCTCTCTCTGGATCAACTTCTCCTAGAAACAGCATGACAACTTATTTTTTCCTAAACAAAGACAGTACTCTTCCTAAAAGAAATTGTGATGATAGTGGATGGTTCTTTTTCACTCCAACACAAAATTGTCATTTATTTCTGTCTCTAATTTGTGATAACTTACCCTGAGATAACTTTGCTGTTTCATTAACAGCAAACTTTAAAAGCAACATCTATGCGGGTCAGGGAGTGAATAGACTGAAACCCTCATAGACTACTGATGGGAGTGTAAAATGGTGCAACAATTATGTAAAGTGATAATGAACTCTCTTTAAAAGTTGGAATGCACATGACCCAGCAATCCCAATAGTTGTTAAATGTTTAGAGGAATAAGCCATGAAATGAATGGATATGTGCACAGTTATGTTCTTTACAAGAGTGAAATAGAAACAGCCAATATACGCACAAATGAAAGGATAAACAACCTTTGGTACATATATGTGTGTGTACATTTAGAAATACTAAGCAACATTAAAGAACAATGATTAATCTGTTAATTACTTCAAATATGGATGAACCTACACAACATTATGCTGAATGAAATAATTTAAAAAAAAGAAACTATGTCAGTCTACTTAGACTAGATAAACAAATTCATGGACACTGATAAGGAAGACGTTTATAAACAAGAGTAATTGCTGAGCCCCCGTGGAGTAGTGGTTGTGCACAGGACTACGGCCCACTGGGATGGAGGTTCAATTCCAGCAGAGGCTCCACAGGAGCAAAGCCTGAGGGCAGTGATGCTCCCCCCCAAAAGAGTAATTAAATAATTAGAAAACATCCCAGACCAGTCCAGATCAAGTCCCTTAGTTTGATATTAGCCCGTATAGCCAATATCAATCTATAAAGTCCTCTTTGGACTCCTGGAACACATGCAATGATGCCGAATGAAGATCACAGTTCAGTGAGTGGAAATTCATGTGGATCCAGTGGCACTGTAAGCCTCTCAGTGCTGGCATGGGTATCCCCTTGGCTCCACTGGCTCCAGTGCTCTAGCATAACTCAATGCCATCTTATCAATGGAAATGTCATTCAGGGAGTCAGCATGTGTCCTGCCTCCGACGAGCTATTTATCTTCCTAGTGCTTCCAAATGAGGTCATCAGATTGTGACCCGATTGACAGGTTAAATTCCACTCCATTCACCCATAAGTCTCAAATTGACAACAGCTTATGTAATGGCCACAGACACATATGGAATGGGAACACAACTATAAAATTTCAGGAAAAGGTTTTACACTAAAAGATACATTATCTGATGGATATCAGGGGAGAGGGAGAAAACTACAAAAATTTAAATCCTTGCCTTTGAGTTGATTCTAATTTATAGCAATGCTATTGGACAAACTAGAACTGCTGTTTGAATCTCTGACACATTAAATCTTTATAATGAAGATGGCATTATTTTCCCCCATTCAGTAGTTGGTGGGTCTGAACGTCTGACCTTACGGTTAGCAGCTCAATACATAGTCTAGTGTATACTGACTGGTCCTGAGGGAAGGAAAATAAGAGTAAATTACTAATTAGAAAATTGACACACATTAATTTGGGTGAAGAGGTACACAATATAAAATAAGAAGGGTGTCAGAAAAAACATGATGGAAGCAGAAGTTACTGTTAGGAAAGCCAGAATTAAAGGCCACAAAGGTAGCAGATGCATGGATAGACATGCAGGCTGGGCCAGTGAAGGAGGAAGAACGGGCATATACCCACACATCTACATAGAGATTATTTGTACACGTGTATTTATTTATTAGCAATAGATTCATGAAAGTAGCTAAGTATACAAAGGACAAAGCATGAAATTTTCTTAGAACTAACTAAACAAATTAAGGATAATGAATCATGGGGCCTGGGGCCTCAAGAACATGGTTCCGGAGTACAACAAGGCCGATTGTCCAACATAATCCTCAAAGGCACATTTTCTACAGTGTATGTTGCTGAGTATGAGCAGGGTCTTAAAAGTCCAACGAGTTGCCATCTAGAGTGTATCTAGAGTGAAATTACTGGTCTCTTCTGAGGGAAAGAGCAAAGAAAATTAAAGATACATGGAAAGAATCAGTCCATGAGGCTTACAGACAACAGCACCAGCCTCCATAACCCTGAGACCAGGCCAAGTAGTGGATACCCACCTACAACTATCAAGAGCTGTGAGAGGGATTCCATTAACAGGTACTGGGTAGAACGCGGGCAGAGGGAGTGGAATAAAACTAAACATGACATAAACTAAACCAAACATAGCATCTTAATACGACCATTATGACATAAAAGCAAATGCTTATAAGATAGAGAGTGATGAAACCCTTCATACTGTGACCCTTAGTCACTCTTTGGAAAATGTGATGGATTTTGCATCACATTGCTGTGCCTTCAGACCATTCGGGTGAAGTGAAAGCTTAACTCAGACCCCAACCTGATCACATCTCCTCTGGGTGGTGGTCTCACTGAAATCCATACAAGAGATGATGCATACACTCTCTTCTTTCTGCTCGCCTTGATCCTACAGCTGGTTTCTTGGGACGTGACCTGACAGCCACTGCTAACGGCTTGCAACTCTGGGACTTGTTGGCGGCTTGCCATGTTGTTGATATTAGATCAATTTGACTCTGCCTATGCTGCTAATCTGTGGCTTTCCCACTTTGTTCTTCATCTTCCTGCCTATTCATCTGTTTTCTGGCTTCCTGGTTCCATAGTGCTCACAACTGTGTAAATTGGAAAGGACTGTTAGCTTACCATCCAACCCAGTGTTTTGACTTGGGTAGGGCTTGCCTCTCAATGGCTATGTGAGTACCTTTCTTTATACAAATTTCTGTAATATATATATATATATATATATATATATATATATATATTCTACTTCTACTATATATATATTCTACTTCACTATAAAGTGTTTATAAAGTATAAATAATATACAATTATAAACTAATATGTGATAGTTTATGATATAGACTATGAAACACCAAGATTGAACATGGGCATACTTTTTCTATGTGTGGTTGTGGTATAATAAGTTCTATAATTGTATGGATTATTCTATGAAGAGGAAGACAATATCTATTAAGAATGAGATCAGCCAAAAGATATATATATATATATATATATATATATATATCACAGAGATTTTTTTCTGGGAACCCAGCCTAACATAGGTAATATTTACCCAAAAAGAAAGTTCAGAACAGAAATAAAAAAAGGGAAACAGGAATGAAGTAGGATAAAATATACCATCAATGGTGAGATTAAAAGAATTTAAAAATGGGCTGAGCCCTGGTGGCGTAGTGGTTGTGCGCGGGACTGCGGCCCACTGGGACGGAGGTTCAATTCCAGCAGTGGGGTTGGGCCTTCTACTCCCACCGCCGGAAAGCAGTGATGCAAAAAAAAAAAAAAAGAATTTAAAAACTGCTTCACTGCCCTAATGAGCATTTTCATTTTAAAAATCCTACTGAAAGGTAGTTTTTCATTTTTAAAAACCCTACTGAAAGGTAGTTTTTCATTTCATCATTATTACATAGGAACAATAACAGAGGAATAAACCAAACTGGACTACAAGAAAGAGTGCTAAAATATTAACAAAAAGTTAAATACTTGACAAAAATATTATTTAAGACATTCCCATTTTACTTCTTGATTGGTGTCTTCACTTGTGATATTCTGCCCTTTTGTCTTAGCACCATCATCGGTCTGGTTTAATCCCTAACCAGTTTTTAATGATAACAGGAGGATCTCATTCCTTTAGAGGTAGGCCAGTTAGACAGTAGCCATTGTGTTTGATAGAGTTTGATAGAGTAGATAGGTGACTTATTTTCTCTGAAAATATTATGGTCATCTTAACAAAAATATTATTTTTGCTTCTGCGGAACTTACAGTCATTGTTCTAACAATATTTTTAGCTCTTTTGTTTTGGGGGGGGTGGGTCATCACTGCCCTTTGGTGGTCGTGGGAGCTACCCAGCGCTGGTCCTGAGAGCTGCCACCGGATTTGAACCACCAGCCTGCGGGCCGCAGTCCCGCACTCAACCACTTACACCACCAAGGCTCAGCCCTCTTTTTAGCTCTTTGAACACTTACATGAATTGCATAACTCACTCATAAGATCTCAAAACTGAAAAGAATGACTCCGTGTCACTCTGGTTGTTTGGCACATTTTCCTCTTTGTGTTTTATGTTAGTTGACTGGAGTAACAAACAAATGAACTGTAGTATTTCATTAAAAGTATAATAAGTTTATGAAATAAATATTACAAGCCATTATAATTAAAGTTTCTTCTAATTTTGTATACCTATAGACAAAATGAGCATTGCAACAGGCACTTAGAATATGCTGCTATGCAGATCGACTCGAGAAAAGAGTAAGGAATCTAAATTTGTGATTCCACAGTAGAGAGCCTCCCCCCTTAGACAACCTGATTATAAGAGCCCTTTTAATAGCTAATTCACTGAACTCACAAAAAAATAAATATTGGTTCTGCTGAACCAATGTGAACCTACAGAAGCCCACCAGTGAGTATTACATGGTGAGAATTGCAACTAAAGATGTGAGACACAATGTGTCTGGATTGCTGAATGGGACAATATTGATTTTCTCTAATTCAAAATTAAGAAGTTATAATAAGTAAGTAAGTCTATATCGTTTCATTTGTGGGAGAAACATATTTAACAGTCATTAGTGTAGTGAGTATGACATCCCTTTTCCCCCCTTATCATCAAGGATCAAATGTATGATTTTGAGAAAAAGTAATTTCATTGTTCTAGATCAGGAGAGGAAGCAAACAGTGACCTGTGTGGCAAAGCTTATCCATGATCTACTGTTGTAAATAAAGTTTTATCAGAACATAGCCATAAGCTCTGTTTGCACAGTAATGGTCACTGCTTTCATGCTAAAATAGCAGAGTAGTTATGGCATATACCACCTGGCCTGGCAAGCCAAAAACATTTCGTTTTTAGGCCTTTAAGGAACATTTTACCGATCCTGGTTCTAAATCCCAGTTTCTTCTTCAGTAAAATGAGGGAATCTGAGAATACGGTTTACCAGTATCTTTTCAGTTTTCATATTTGAAGATATTAGTATGGCAGAGGCCGGACCAAATTCAGGGATACATATGGTAGCTGGCTAAAAAGGAGGGGTAACAAGAAAAAAAAAGACACGAGCAGAGGTGAAACAGGGCACTAACTAACCCAAGAGGAAGGTATGGTTTATATCTCCACAGGGAGAGAGGGACCAGTGCTCCACGACTCGAATGCTACATATAGACATGAAGCAGGGAACCAATAGAGAGGTCTGAGAGGTCAGTCCCAATTACAACTATGTGAACAGACCCCTCTCCCTGCAGAAGAATTCGCTTCAGAAAACAGCACCGATGCTACAGCTCAGGGAGAGGGCCATGTCTGATCAGAGCACACAGAACCAATGGAAGGAGGAGAGAGAGTGGAATACATCCTGCCCTACCAAGCCCTGAGGACAATCTTCATGCTAAGAGCAGTCAAAGCACAGAGAGTACGATAAGGCCGATCCCATTACAAGACATCTGTCATTGACCCATAGCACTGCAGGAGACACCACTAGAGACACAATGTGGGAATTGCACGCAATCTGATCCCGCCACACTGAGACAAAACACTAAGGGTGGCAATGAACAGCAAGCAGAAGAGAGCAACGAAGTCCCCAGAGTATAACAAAAATAGACTTTGGGGCCAGTGCATGGCACCCCATCAGACTTGATTGGAAAACACTCCTAAAAGTCAACAAATATCTCTTGAACTATTTACAGGCTTTTGTGTTGTTATTGCTATGTTTTTTTTTGTTTTGTTTTCTTTGCTACTTTGTTTTGTTTGTGCTTTTGCTTGTTTGTTGTTTTTTGTCCACATTATTGTCTTTGCAAATCTATCTAGATAAGATAGGTGGAATAAACAACCTGGAGGAGAAAACAATGGGACTGACACTTCTGGGGAGTACATTGGAGAGGGGTAGACAGAAAAAAGAAAGTGGGTGTTAATAAAACCAGGGACAAGGGAACAACAAGTGATCCAAAATCAAAGGCGAGTAGGGTGTGGGATGCCTGGCAGGGCTTGATGCCGGTCAATTTAACTGGGAAGAAGTATTGAAACTCAAGTGAAGGCTGAAAATGATAGTAGAACAAGAGTAAAGTAAAAGGAAATAGAGGAAAGAATCAGGAGGCAAAGGGCACCTATAGAGGTCTAACTATAGGCATGTCCATATGTAAATGTATTTCTATAAAATGATGGGAAATAGATCTATGTGCATATATTTATAGGTTTAGTATTAAGGCAGCCAGTGAACATTGGGTCTCTACTCAAGTACCCCCTCAATGCAAGAACACTTTTTTCTATTAAACAGGCATTCCACAAAGCTCACCTTTCCAACAAGATAGCTAAAGACAAATGCGGGCATAAGGAAATGTGATGAAGAAAGCTAATGGTTCCTATCAAAATATATAGTGTCTGGTGGTCTTAAAGGCTTGAAGATTAAACAAGCGGCCAACTATCTGAGAAGCAACAAAGCCCACATGGAAGAAGCACACCAACCTGAGTGATCACGAGGTGCCAATAGGATCAGGTATTGGGCATCAAAGAACCAAAAAATCATATCATTGTGAATGAGTGGGAGTAAGGAGTAGAGACCCAAAGCCTATTTGCAGTCAACTGGACATACCCTTACAGAAGGGTTGTGGAGAGGAGATGAGCCATTCAGTGTGCTGTATAGAACTGATGAAATATACATCTTTCCTTTAGTTCTTTTATACCCCACCTTCATTGTGCTCCCAGATTCTACAAATCTGGTTAGACCAAAGATTGTACATGGGTAAAGATTGGAACTCAAAACACAGTGAGTCCAGGACAGGTAAACCCCAAGGATCAATAATGAGAGTAGAGATGCCAGAAGGGGAAAGAGAAGGAGAAATAGGGAACTGATCACAATTATCTACATATAAATCCCTCCCTGGGGAATGGACAACAAAAAAGTGAGGGAGGGAGACATCAGACAGTGTAAGACATGAAAAAAATTATAAATTATCAAGTGTTCATGAGGGAGGAATGGGTGGGGAAAGAGGGGGGAAATGAGGAGCTGATACCAAGGGCTCAAGAAGAAAGACAATGTTTTGAGAATTATGATGGCAACAAATGTACCCGTGTGCTTGACACAATGGATGGATGGATGGATTGTGATGAGTTGTATGAGGCCCCAAAAAATAATTTTAAGAAAATAAAACGAGGGTTCTGCTTAAATGTTACCGCATCAAAGAAAATTCCCTGACTGCAAATGAAAAGTAGTATTTTGACCACTATCATTCACTTTAGTTTTACTTTTATATTAATTTTATTTACCACAATTACTTTGTGGTATTGCACATGTTTATGTATCAGTTTCCTTCTTGCAGAACATAAATTTCATGAAGGATAAAGCTTGTTTTGTGCATCCTTTCACACCCATATCTAGAATATTTGGACAGATAATTGGTACTCAATAATTAGGTATTAGATAAATAAATGAAACAGACCTCATTGGAATTTTCTTCCAGTGCCCTTTACAGAGGCAAGAAATATTGAAAAATAACAAGAGGATCCTTGTTACTAAAGCTTTCTTAAATATCTCAGAGCTGTCGAGGGATACTTGCAAAGAATCCCCAGAGATATGTGTTCATGACTTCTGCATATTCTTTTCTTCTCCCAGGGCAAAAGCATTCAGGTGCAAGTTTGTGAACTGATATATCAACAGTGAGCTTCCTGCATCTGTAAATAGTGAAAATGTCAAGTCTAAGTGATTTAAATGTAATAATTACCTCTTTGTGAAGTGACATCCCCTTATAGAGGGGTTGCAGTGAGAAGATGAGCCAGTCAAGGTACAGTGCAGTAACAATGAAATATATAACTTTCCTCTAGTTCTCAAAAGCTTCTTCCACCCACTATCATGATTCCTATTCTACCTGACAAATCTAGCTAGACCAGGGGATGTACACTGGAGCTGGAAACATGGGGAATTTAGGATAGACGATCCTTTCAGGACTGGTGGTGGGAATGGTGATACTGGGAGGGTGGAGGGATGGTAGAATAGAAGGGGAGGACCAATTTCAGGATTCTACATATAACCTCCTCTCTGAGGTGCAGACAACATGAAGTGAGTGAAGGGTCACATTGGACAGTGTATGATATGATAAAGTTGTAACAATTTGCAAATGATTAAGGGTTCATGGAGGAGGGGGAGTGGTGAGGGAAGAGGATTATGGGGAGCTGTCATTGAGGGCCTAAGTGAAGAGAGGATGTTTTCAGAGTAATGATGGCAATAATTGTGCAGATGTGGTCTGCGTACATTTGGCATATGTATTGATTATGATGGGAGTTGTATGAGCCCCCAATAAAATGATCTATATAAAATAAAGAAAATAATCACCTCTTTATGACTGAGATTCAGTAACACATATTCTCCAATACTGTAATTGCTGTAAAGCTTACATCTCCTTCTCTTTACATTTCTGTTGCAAGTCAGTGCTTCCCCCTCTAAGCTAGTCACCATGGCAAGGAAACATGGATTCTGATGAATTGCACATGGACTCATCAAGGGTCCACTTAGACATGACATATTACTTTCTCTGACATTTCATTGGCTGAAAGCAAGGCATATGGTCATATAGCCTACCTAACTCCAAGAAGTGAAGGAAGGACAATCATACTACATGCTCAAAAGAACACGAAATATGTATGAGCACTATTAGCAACTACAATAATGCTTCATAGGATTTCTGTGAGAATAAAAATCAATCAAACAAAAAATAATCCTTCAAAGCACTAGGTAGAGTTGTGAGAATAACCAAGGATTTTTGTAGTTATTATTATTTTCCAGAATGAAATTCCACAGAAAAGTCTCCTCTTGGGAAAAATAGAAAACTATCTTTAGCTTCGCAAGGAAACGTTTTAAGAGAAAAAAGAAGGGGGCTAATAGCAAATTATCTACCTTGACAACTCCCCAGAGGAGACCTCAAATATCTGACTAGAGCTAAGATTTTCTTTGTCTTTCTCAAACTGATTTCTCAATGAACACAATATACAAGGAATACAATGGGTAGGCATTCTTTTGTTATGTGATTTTCACAAGGCATTCTTTTGTTATGTGATTTTGCCATTTTTCCCCTTTCAAACAAAAGACTTTTGTTTGTTTCTAGTTACTGGGATCTGTGCTTCTTTTCTGTGCTCCACTAATATATACATATGGGCATTTTAACCCCATACTTCTCATTGAGAACCCTGGGCTTGCACATCATTTTAATTTCTATCAGTTTTTTGAAGTAGTAACATACACATTGGTGATATGGCCATAATTTTAAAGAAAATAAAATAAAACCAATGGATTGCATACTGACACAAGAATTAAGGCGATTTGGTTATAGTTCTTGGTTTGGGAAGGTTAAGTGTTATGCCGATTGGGGGAAGCCCGTGGGAGTCTCCCATGATATGAATCTAACATAGCATGGTCAAGCCCATGATGGGAAGGTGTTTCTCCCTGAAGTAGACAAGTAGTTATCAGGTCACAGTCTAGATACAATTGAAGGGGGTTTCACATGGGGTGTGGTTTACTCTGACTGACAATGTTCAGAAGCTAGTTCACTTGTAATGCTGGGTTTGGTTTCTGCTGGGTTCCAGTTCATGATTTCTTGCTATATTGTCTGCTGATCACAGGGACAACTGGTAGATTTCTGGCCTCGGATTCAGTGGGCCAGTCTCAGATTCATTCAGCTCAGCATCCACCTGTCTACAGTATGCCTGCTACACCTACCTGTTTCCTATTCATCAGTCACTGCAGCCTCAGGAGTCAGGAGAAGACTTCAGCTTACATCTGACTCATGTCCTGGAACTGGACTGGATATTTACAATTGTGTGAGCCATTTCTTGATAAACATCTCTGTTGCTTTATCATTGCTTTTGCTTCCCTAAAGAACACAGTCTAACACAGGCTTAAGTAACTAGTTCTATATTGATCAACTTATATAACCTCTTCCAACCTAAGGTTTTCTATCTGAGGAATTATAGGAGCTCAAACAATACAACCGCCTGCCAACTGAAGTGACTGGAAAGGGTCTCTAAACTCTAACTGAGAGTTTACATCTATATCAGTGCATGATGCTCAATTGTTGCCCATTGTGAAAGGAGCACACAATAAGCAGAAATTAAATTACTCTCCTCAATGCCAGGTCAAGCTGATTTTCTGAGACACAGTTGATTAGAATGAACATAAGTGCTTAAATGTTTGACTTTTGCTATCCAAGCGAAAGGAAATTTCTGAACTCTGCACAATTCACTCATCAATAATTATTATCAAAACAATTTGAAATATATTCAATCTGCAGCTAAAAAGAAAACAGTAAATAAAGTCAAAGAATGAGGATGATTCATCCAAACAGTTGATGCTTGATTCTTTATATCAGAGGTGACATCATTAAACAACAAATGATTATATATTCCAATGACACTCATTTATTGTTTCAAATCCCCATCATATTTTTTTCAAACAACGACAGCTTTAATGTTTTCTGTTCAAGTTGGAAAATTTTCATCAAAAATTTCTGTAGTGATTTCTAAGTTAACGATTTACTTATTTCCGTATTTTTCTCCAAATTTCTTTTTTAGAACAACTTTAATAGAACAGCTGACATTTCTAAATTTAATGTTTGGCATTTACCCCCATTAACCAGCCAAAGGATTTCTATACAGACAGAGTCTTTGATCATACATACATACATACATACTGCACTGAAGGCAGGTTTCTTCCTCACTCACCATTTACATTGAATTGTCTTCAAATTCCCATGGCTCTGTCCCTGATACAAAGATTCTAAAAGCCCAATTACTTGGTAGACATGCTTGGTTGTATGACTCAGTAGTGACCTCAACCTCCCACAGCTTTCTTTTCTCATGTTGCTGTTTTTTAAATCAGGTTATCAATTTATAGATTTTCTTGGAGCTAGGAGCCATCACAAAATCCATGCCCAAAGTAATGGGATGTAAGGAATTGTGCAGCAGTGTTATTTTGGAGAAATTTACTTTTCTGATAAAGGGGACAGGTGTGGCAATACCAATTCTTCCTCTTTATTGTACTCTTTTTATTAGAAAACATCCTTTTTGTGATGTGAGTAAAATTTTAGAGAGCAAAACAGTTTCCACACAACAATTCATATACATTTTGTTTAATGTCATTAATCTTAATTCCCACAATGTTACATTACATAACCCACATTCTCCCTATTTTGAGGATTTCCATTCATCCTTATTTTTAACCTTTATTAGCGGTGTCCTTGGGTAAATGTTGTTTGTTTGTTGTTTTAAAATTTCAATCTGAAAGCCAAAGTTCAATGAGCCTGTGATATGGGGCACAAAAAATAAAGAGAAAGGATGAGAGTTCTGAGTGTCACTGTGATACCCATGCACCAAAAGTACATAATACAATCTCTGAATCTCTCGTTAGGTGAAATTTCTTGTACTGTGTGTGTGTGTGTGTGTGTGTGTGTGTGTGTGGTATCACTGCCCTGGTGGGAGTAGGAAGTCCAACCTTGCTCCTGAAGAACTGCTACTGGATTTGAACTGTCAATTCTGTGGGCCGCAGTCCCACACACAACCACTAGGCAACCAGGGCTCAGCCAGTGTCTAGTACTTTTAACCAACAGAATTATTTCACAATATAGCTGGCACCTTGTTGGGCTAGATTTGTGTGTTTTTGAATATTGTACACTTTACCTCTCCTACACTAAATCTATCATCTTTTAATGTAATTATTTACTGACCATATGTTTATTTAAGTACTATGTTCAAAATTCCTGAAGAGGTTACGTAGCTCTTTGTATTTTCACATTGACTCTAAACGTTGTCTCAGATATGATTATTTTATTCTAAATTTAAAGGAAACAATATTATATATACATATACATATATCCTATCAAACAGCTTTGGGGACATTAAGAATATAGAAAGAAAGCTGGGGAATAGTCTGAAAAAATTTTCACTTGGTTTCTGGCAGCTGGCAGTTGCTGTAAATCCTAAGAGAATAGCATGAAGTCTGACAGTGTGAATTTAACAGCAACTCTGGGCAACTTAGGAATCTCCTACTGAGTCTCAATCTGGTAAACCAATATTTGTTTTCAGTGCCCTTTATACTTCTGTTTATTGTGACTCTGGGTTTTCCTTAATTTTTTCTTTAAAGTTACCTCTCTTATGGTGAGACTTTTCTAATATTAAGAAATGCAATAACTAAAATTCTGTGGGTATGACCTGGTGTGTATAACACTATGGAGTATCCATAATGGTAGCCCCAAATCCATGTGCAAAATACCATCATGGATCATATCCCCAGTGAGTCCCCAAAACCCAAAGACCAAGAATGTGAACAGATGAAATATCAAACAAAAAGCATGATGTTGAGTTTAGCCATTGTACGGAGGCTGGAATGTAACATCTTGTCATTCGATCTTCCTTTGCACTCATTGTTAATTTACTCACTTTTCAATATTCTCTGCTTTCTGCTAGATTGAGATTCTCTCTGTTTTATAAGGCCATTATTGCTGAGTCCTTATTTGGTTTTATTTTTGTACTTATTTTTGTATGTTTGTTTGTGTAGGGATCCTGGGAGTGGGGGATTTATGAAGAAAGTAGCTGGATTTGTGATTGCTTATAGGCATGGAAGGGGAGGATGGTGGGAAAGGGGAGTTAACATGGATGGATGTAAGAGAAAATAATAAGTTCCAAAGTTGACAGTGGCAAGAATTGCATGACTCTTCTTGATATGCCTGAAATATTGAATTATAATATATACTAATATAGCTCAAATTTAAAAATGATATTATAGGTGTGATATGGAGACATTACAGTGAATACAACAGAGAGAGAAAGGAAAAGGGAAATGTTGAAATGTTCACCATGTTTAACTTCCAATTTCACAGAAAAGCAAGTCAAACATGCTCATATTTCATATGATCAATTGCATAGTGAATCAGGATATCCTGGTTCCAAATCAGCTTTTACCACGATCTTCTGTGATTTCTGTAGTTTATTCTCTAGTTTTCCACAAATCAAGAGGAAATTTTATAATACAGTATAGAACTGTGAAGAAAAGAATAACTTTGGCCATTAACAATGTGGCGATTGCTAGCAAAGTGGGGGCAGAGATCTTCAGAAAATCATCTGCCACGAGTTTCACTTTTACAATGTGGAAAGTAATCATAAATGTATATGTTGATTATTTTACTGATATAGTAGATTTTAAAAGGATATCAATGATAATATTTTGATAATGTCCCTTCTAAAATTTTGTTACTTCTTGAAAGAGTGTTACTTAAGCTCTATGCTTGAAACTGTTTCAATATTTGTTATACTTTCCTTGGTTCAGCTTTTGTTCGATATTCATTCATATTTCGCCTTAACTTCTATACTCAATTAAAAATGTGTAAAAACTCTGACCATGATATGAAAATATAAGGCAGGTATGAGAATAGACAATACACCAGCTATTGAATGGAAATGGCTAAGGTATAAGGTTCTCCTTTTTCAAAGACAGCATAGGTATCAAAGAAGAGATAATACAATGGTTTCACATTAATTAAAAACCTGTGGCAGTCATGTACCTATGTCAATTTCATTATTGAGATATAGGGGTGGAGTCTAGCCTGTCAATCTGGAGATAGCCAATGAGCGGCCAATGAGGCCTCTGTGTGGGCATGGCTTTCTCCTGAGAATTCTGGGAAGTGTCGTGGTATTTCCCAATTGGAGAAGAGAGACTTGACTCTCAGTCTCTAGGAGTCAGTCTCCTTGACTCTGAGTCTCTGGGAGTCAGTCTCCAAGATGACGAGCTACTGGCAAGACAAGATGGCAGCGTCCGAAGAACCAGAAGAGCCGGAGAAGCCCCACGGCCTTACCCTGATAGAACCAAACATGTGAAATCGGAAAAACCACAGAGACCCCTGGCAGTGTTGAAATGTTTCTATCACCAATGGATACTGCTGATGGACCTTGAGCTCTAGAAACGAGGAGCCATGATGGGACCCCTGCCAGCACTGGGACACCTCTAGTGCACGTGCTTCATGAGTTGGACGGAAACTTTATAGACTGGTATCAAACATATGGGCTAATACCGGACTTTGAACTGGACTGGTTTGGGATGCTTTCTCACATTCCTCTTGCATATAAACCTTTTCCTTATATCGATATTCATGTTTATGAATTTGTTTCTCTAGTCTACCTGGACTAACAAAGACATGGAAGCTTGAACAATAGTAGATGCTCTGAAGTGGTTACTTAATATTTGAATGAAGGAATTAATGGAGTGTCATGATTATTTGAATGAATGAAATTGCAATAAAACTATAACTAGCTTTATAGTGTTTGGGGATTAAGAAAATATGATTTTAATGAGTTTGTTATGCTTTCAGAACTGTAGCCGAAATTATAAAATCTAAGATTTCTTTTTTCATGCTAAAACAGTGCATTTAATTTGCCAAAAAAAATCTAGTTTTATTTACCTGGAGAGCTCCATGTATTGAAGGGATGTTAGCCTTGATATTCAGCAGTGCAAATCCAAGAGACTTCCACAGAGACACTGGTAGTCTTGGATCTGGTAGGTTTTACCAGGTTAGGCACTGTTATTTTTCCTTGATTAATATGTTGCTTGCTTGTGTAAAGCAGATTTTTCTCCCAAGCCCAGGAGCCTCATTCCCAGCAGTTGTTTCCCCACCCTCTTATGAAGCAACATATATTCCTGCTGTTGTTGGAAAAAAGTTTGTAGAGAGGTTCCAGAAAGGCCATCCTCTAAACACCACCCTGAGATGCAATACTCTTGCACGAGCACACAAAGGGTCACTTCCAAGTTTAATTCTGTGGAAGTCAAGAATTTATGTCTTGTTGATTGAAAAGAGACTTTATTTGTATAATATCCTTTTCTCAACAGTGTTTTAAATTCTATATTATTGGCTAAATTAATGACGTGGTCAATAGCATTATCTTATGCCCCAGGATGATGATTTATAATTTGCCCTGTCAGAAAATGATGAAGTCTCTAAAGCAAATCAGAAACATTTATAAGTCATAGATATGTGATGGTATTTGAAGCTCATGCCTAATCCCACTCTAAGAACAATTTGTTCTTGTGATATAGCCCTACTGTATGCTTGCCCTCAGGAAGAAATCACTGAACATACGGATACTGCAGATAAGTGTGATAGAGGTGATGGTGGCCAGCTGTCAGAAAGAATAGTGTCAGGGGGTCTTAGAAAGGCTTCTCGTAAAACAAACAGTCATCTAAGTGAGTCGTAAACAAAATGTACATGGGAAAAGTACATCAGCTTTTGCGACTCCAGGAATACAATTTTTAAAGAAAAATTCAAATCTGACAGGGGGAATGTTATCAGAACTTAAATTCTGAACACTTTACTGACAGAAGGTGATGGATGACAGTGGCACACCAAAATCTAGCTGCAGTGTCCACATATGTATTAAGCCTCTGGTGAATCTCCTTTGCACCTAGTCGAGGGATGTGAGCAACCTTTCTATTATGGAGAGGAGGGATTTGACGATGCAATGCTTACAAACAAAATCCCACAGCAATGGCTCATGTACTATTTTAAAGAAGAAATTCCCTGTCTGTTACCATTAATTTCCTCTAGTGGATTTGAGCATATTAAAAATATGGCTCAGCAGGAGATCGTGGCCTGGCAGAACCGTCATTTGCCTCACCACACAGGTGTTCTCTAATTAATAGGTGTAATTAAAATAAAATTTCTACTCCTCCTCCTTTAGGCCACTTTTCATTTGTAAAATGAGAAATCTGTTTTAATAAATCTCTATAGCCTCCCGTTGCTTCATGACATAAGAGAACAAGCTCCACAATAAAATGGAGATAGGGCTATGGATAGAAATGACATTTGATTAATTAATCTTCAAGAGAGCAAATGCCACTGGATTTGCTTAAAACTGTGAAGGCGTCTGACCCCTTCTCCATCCTATAGGTCTCTCAGGTATAATCTGTTGATAAGATGCTAGCAGAATGTCAAGACCTAATTAACAGCTCTTGAATTTAAATCCCAAGAGGAAGTTTTCTATTGGAATGTTATGGAAACTGGTTTTCAGTTCTCTGGGGTAGACTCGATCACTGCGACGAAATCACTCAGTTGCAGGAACACTTGGAGATATTTCTTTATGACTGCATTTAAAAAAAATCAAACAGAATGCCCTTCCATTAATTTTTATCAGTTACTTAGACTGGACTCTAAGTGATTCCATAAAATGTAGTGATAATTAACTTTGCCCATCTGTTCTTGGGTATACATTATTGTCTATGGATGGTTAATGACAACATTAGACTAAGTTCTCTCATAAATTAACTTCAGGTTTACTTCCCATTTGTAGGTGAGGATTATGATTATTATAATGCTAAAACAGAAGTTAAATATTTTATTATTTCATTCATAGCAAATATGTATGTGTACAAAAGTAAAGAATGCAATAGAAAAAAGAAATGATTATCTGAAACAATAACAAACTAGCCCCTTCTCTCGATGGCAGGGAGAATAATTTACGTGTGTTATAGCGGATACACTAACCCCCTCTACTATCAGAAAGAGGAATTAAAGAATGAAGTCACAAATCTCTGACAAGTTTTTTTCTGTTTCTTTTTCATTTTTAAAAACCATTTGGGGGGGCTCTTACAGAAACTGTACATGTGTCTTTGGGTGTGCAAAAGTATATTCCAAGTTACATGGTGGATAGAAGGTAATTTTTTCTGCATAATAAGGAGATGGAGGAGTTTTAGGGATAAAAGGAGGGAAAAAGTAGCAGGAAAGAGGAATAAAATATCCTAGACCTGAACTATTCAATATTGTGATATCCACTAGACACATGTGGCTATTTATATTTAACTTGATCAAAATGAAATATGTAGAATTCCACTAGGCACATAGCAAATGCTTGATTGTTCTATATAGTTATTGGTTACTGTATTAAGTCTTGCTGTTCTAGAAGATATAAAGTGAACAACAAAGTGGAATTCTAATATCCAGGGAAGTCTTCTGTTTCTACCAAAGCCCTAAGTTAGAGGTAGTGATATAAATCAAAGAAAAAGACTCATGTCATTTCTGATGAGATATGATATGGAATAGGATCTTAAAACACAAAACTCACTGTTTTGATTTGATACTGATCCTTAGTAGGATGGGGAAATTGTCCCTGTAGATTTTGAGACCAGTTCTGTACAGGAGAAGAAACTCCTACTAGAACAGGGCAGCACATGTTAAATAAAGAGGCTGCTTATCCACTAGTCAAAAATCTGGAAGACAGAAACTGAAAAAAAAATACTATCCAAACTCCCACCAAAGGATCTTCAGAAAAATCTGCAAATGCCTAAAATCTTCCAACATATGTGGGTTGAAATTAGCCCCAAATAACTTTCCTTGACTCTCATGAGGCAGTTTGCCTTCGTTGATAAAGCCAGAAGTCTAAAAAAAGAAACCAGACCAAATAAATGCAAGTGAAGAGAGCAAAGACTATTTTCTGTCAATTGTCCAAGAACTTATTGTTTTACTGCTGCACTTTATCTTTCTTGTTCCTTGCTTCAGTCTAAGTAACACTCAACCCTCATTTCCTGTCCTATTCTGAGGCTTGGATCTGACAGATCTTGTCTCCTATTTCAATTCTCTTTTCTGAAAAACAAAACAAGAACAAAAAAATAAAACTCAGCCACCTCTGCTTTTTGTACTCACAGACATCTGGGACAAAACTCTATCAATTCTAATGCGACATTACTACCCAACCTGTTGTAACTTCACCATGAAGTTACTGAAAGAGTCAGATAAGAGGAATTAATGGGAGAGTCAGAGGATACATTAGGGAGTTTTAAAGCTCGACAATCCCATGAACCTGAACACTAACACTGACAGGAAGGCAGGCAAATTTGGGGGTAGAGACAAGAGTATGGGATGCAAGGTATGTGGGGTTTACAGCACTGTCTTTCTTTCTTGATCACACATGTACACATACACATATACACACAAATGTGTTCTCATAATATGAAGAATTAAGAAACTTCAAGGAAATTCAACATTTACCTGAACTTCTTTCTCTGCTTTCAGTAAAGAGATAGGATTTTATAATGGTTCGCTGATGTAGAAGGTGTGGCCTCATATTTCTTAATGATTCTTGCTCATGTCTGACATACACATGAATAGAAATATAAATAATGAAGACTAGAGAAGCCTGGAGAGCAAAAGAAAGTTACACCATATAACAAAAGCTGGAGATGTTAGCCCCAGCTCTGTTTGTATTATTGTAGGCTTTCATTTTTATTTTTGGCAATTGAAAACCTTAATTTGCTCATGCTGGAAGACATGAGTTCTCAGTTATCTTTTGGTTCAAGGATGAAATTTCAAAATTTAAGCAAATATCAATAATGGGAGATTATCAAAATGTACTCAGATAAGGTAGACCCAATGCTGAGCTCAGGATAGTTCTCCTAGCCTTAAGCACTTACATTAATAAATAGTAGAAAATGCAAGTAAGTATACCTTCAAATAATGAAGCTAGGATACTAAGAACAAAATACAAACCAAAAGGAAGCAAAAGATGCGATGAACTTTTCTCATCTATCCTACTCTTTGGTAATTCCTTCATTGTAATTTAAAAAATCATGACTATATCCTAAAATCTGTTAAGATAAAGGAAATATGATGAATTCTTCATCTGCATTTTCTAAACTGAAAGAAAAGGGATACTGTTGTATTATTTTCATTATTTGATTAGCTAAATCATAAATTACTCTTACAGCCTGACATGAAAATCAAAGAAGAAAACATAAACAAGACATAAATAGAGGAAAATAAATACAGAACTGGGAAAAAGTAAAAAAAATAGAGAGAATTAGATGGGAAAGTGTTTTAAGTACTAAGTTAGTCATTTTGAAAGACTAGTTAATGTACCACAATAATTTTTCAAAAAGCTAAAAGGAAAATAAATATATTTCCACAGATAATATAAAAATTAGAGAGTTCTTTTCAAATTTCTGTTAAAAGGAGCTAGAGACCTTCCCTGAAATTGATGACTCTAAGAAAATATCAATCACTGAAATTTACACAAGAAATAATTGTGATCTTAGAAAGACCAATAAATAAGGAAAAAATTGAGAAAATTGTAACATTCAACAAGTAGAGAAAGAACAGATGATTTGATAGAATTCTTTTTCAGAGTTAAGAAACAAGGTATTCTAACAATATATAAAATTTCAAGGAGAAATTAAATCTACATAATATGAAACATATCAATAAATGTACCACATCAAAGACGTATATTAAATGATTAACACAGTATCCATGAAATGTAAGAATAATGCCTTTTAGATGACATGCTGCCATTATTAATCATATTTGTATACTAGATTTTAAAACTATTATAATGTCATTAGATACTGGAAAAGCCATTGAGATGTTTCCAAAGTCAACATTTAATTTTTATATTTGTGTTGAGTTCACTAGAGTAGCAAAACCAGACAGATAGAGGATCGATAGATTCATACATACATACATACATACATATATTCATACATACATATACAAGGAGAATGACTCTCAGCTACAGAAATAGGCATGTCTTCTTCCAGGGGTCAGATATCAAGCCAGAGGCTTCTCCTGACTTATGGGTGTCAGAGGCCAATAAACTCAAAATCAGCAGGTCAAACTTGTGACCGAAAAAGTGAATGAACCCAAGGTTGGCAGATCAGATGATAGGTCATTGATGGCTTCCCAAGATACATTAAAAGAAATTAGGGAACTTTGATCAAGTTGATGATTCTAAGAAAACATAACTGACCAAAAGTATTGATGGCTTCTAATGTTGGCAGGCAATTTGGCAGGTCATTAGCTCAACTCCAAAGCATTGGAGGCTGATGAGCTAGATGAAATGTCCAGACTCAGCAAAAATCAAACAAGTTTATCAACAACTACAGGAAAACTTCCTTTCAATTGATCTGAGTAAAGGGGTTGAATTCCACATTATTCTTACAACTGATTGGCTGATCATTATGGAACTGATTATGTTCTGTTAGAGCAAACCATGGGGGATTACTAGAACTTGACTGCCAAAGAACTGAAATTCCTTGCCCAGCCAAGTTGACACAAAACCTAACTATCGTAACAATGTGAGTTCTCTGCATTTATTAATATATATCAATTGTGATTTTTTCAAACATATTTACCATGATTTAAAATTCATCATACTTAGAGTTTGAATTTGAGCACATGATTACTTAGACTAGAAGAAAAAAAACAGGAATATATCCTAAAACCTATTACAATAAAGGAAATATGATGAATTCTTCATCTTCTGCATTTTCTAAACTGAAAGAAGAGGGATATTTGTACTCAGCGGGAAATAAAGGAAGATCATTTGGAATCTGTGTGCACCTTCAGCCTACAATCTTAAACCACAAAACACATAACCAATAGTTAATTAAGTTTTAATTCTCCTGGTCCAGAGTAATGGTCGTGTCACATATTGGTATCATGCAAATACAACAATCAGATTCAAATTATCCATCTTGTAATTTTGAACAATTGGTTCCACTCATTTCACTGCATAATGATGATTCTCTGTTTCCTCCAACTTCTGACTCATGACTTATCTTCTCACACTAGAGACTCTTGCTTTCATTTTTTTTATTTTTTATTTTTCCCTGTGCTTATAGTAAATGAATTACATTTATGATGTTTCCATATTTTCATCAAATGATAGTTAAATGCATTTGTTTTTCAAGGAATTTGCTATTTAATATTTTTTTACATTTGCTATAAATTCGAGCTGATTGAGGAGCTAGGGATAACTTTAAGTTTCCATACTTATATTATTTTTTTAATGACAATAAAGGAAGGTGTATGCTCAAATATATGTGTGTAGGCATATTGGTTCATAAGTTGGTCCAGGAGCACATATATGCATGCTCAGATAGGAACATCTATATGTACTATGTGTACATGTATATAGATGCAAGGGTATATAGGCTCACACAGGACATAACTACAGATATTTCACAGTGATAACCCAACATCTTGCAAGGTTGGTTTTCTGTGTTTGAATGCATAAGATCTTAGATTCATGGTAAACTCTGTCAACTCACATAGTTCATAAATTTCATTTCTGTATCCCATTAAGGTGTATAATTAGCTGGGGTCTTTAACGCTTTCAAGAAATCACATGTATCACGAGCAAAAGGTCAAGAAGGAAGCCAAAGTCTCAGAGAAGCAATTTATCGACAGGGATATTAGCCTACATGAGACAGGGTCTCATCTACCCAGGAAAAAAAGACCTAGATGATATTTGCTACCTTTACCACTCTTTTACCAGACCCACAAGAGAATGGAGGAAAATACAGGACAGAACTCAAATTCTGAGAAGTCCAGATGAACTTAACCAGTTGAGATGAGAGGGTTCCCTGTACTGTTTCCCTGAGATGTCCTTTAAAACTTGAATTAAAACTATCCACCAAAGCTCTACTTTTTAGCTAAATGACAGAATGACACAAACAATATAGGTTGTTACACATTAGTTGGATGCTCTATTTTTTAAAAATCTGCATGAAACCAAAAGTCAACAACTTCCCTAAAGCCAGATAAATCCCCAAACCATTCCCCTTGAATCTATACTGACTCATATCAAGGCTTCTAAGTTTGTAAATCTTTTTCCCATTGAGCAGCTGGTAGGTTCGAATTTGTAATCTGCAGCCCAATGCGTAATTCACAGTGCCATCAGGGGTCCTGAAAACAAGAGAAGTGGGCAATAAAACTAGAAAATTGGTAATGAGATAATGAGAATGTAAAGAGAATGCTGACCTACATTGGAAATTGTAACTCACATCACTGGACAGTTTTTATACACATTGTCAAACATGGACCTAATTTGCTATGCAAAAACTTTCACAATAAAATTTTATTTTTTTCAATAATAGAATAGAATGCCAGAGAAAGAACCAAATGTGATTTACAAGTGCACAACATTTAAAACCTTAAGAAAAAATGCAAATTTTAGTTTAAGATATAGCTACAAAATTAAAGAATAAGAAAAAATAAATCAGGTAGATGGATGAAAGGACAAAGACATAAAAAATACGGAGCATAGATGAGAAGACCTACCATATTTCTACCTGAAGTTCCAGAACATGTATCATTTTAATTTAAGTATATAATAATAGAACCTTAATATATTCAAAGCAAAAGTAAACATAATTAAAAGGAGAAATTGACAAATTTATCTTCAAAATGGAATATTTAACTTGCCTCCTGGCCTTCTTACATTAATAATAAGAAAAATTATTAAGACTTCAGGAAAAATCTTAATAAAATGAACAGACAGAAAAAGTAAAGAACACATATGATTTTCAATTATGTATAGAAGATTTATAAATATTGACCTCATGAAGACCATAAAACCTGGCCCATAACAAAATTTAAAAGATCAGAGAAAAAGTCTGACCACAAAGCACTTAACTTAGAAATAAAAACACTAAGTCTACACAAGGTAATATATTGTTTTAAATTATGAAATATACTCTTACAATATGGTTAGGCCAACTAATAAGAAAGTATAGTATATAATAATATATTATGAATAATATATATAGAAATGCATATATAATAGCAATGTATAATTTACTAATTTAAGAATACTTGGATGTGGATAAAGAGAGGCTGGAAGAAATTCATTGCATTAAATACTTAAACTGGAAGAGGTCAAACTTCAATGAAGTAAATATATTGCTTCTAAAGTTCAACTAAGACCCAAAATATCAAAAGTGAAGAAAATAAAAAGGAGATCATAAAGATATGAACAAAATTTTAAAGGATTTAATGAATATGCAATAGATGAAGAAAAGTCAAAAGCAGATTCTTTGAAAAACCTCTGAATTGCACACTTAATTGATAAAATCAATTACAAATAAATTAGAAAAAGCATCATAAGAATTATCAGGTATGGAAAAGAAGATATAATAATAGATATTTTAGTTCTTAAAAACAAAAAATGAGTTTACAGACTACATATATTAGGCCTTTATATTGGAAAATTAAGTTAAATGAATGAGTAACAAAGTTACTTGCCAAAACTTATAAGAAAGGAAATATGAAACCTAATATTTTAAAGCTTTTGAATCAGTAGTCAAAAATATTCCCATAAATAAATTGCCAAATTCCAATAGTTTATTTCCAATAGTTTTCAAGGTTTGAAATTCCAATTATTCAAAAAGCATCTCAGAGCATAAAAGAGAAAACCTTTTGATAGGCTTGGGGCACTTTGGTAAGAAAATCAGAGAAATTTACATTGTAAAATGAAACTTATAGTCCTATCTTGGCCACCAGCAACCCTGATTGGCATAATGTTTATGCATTGAACTGCTAACCACAAAATCAGCTTTTTGAAACCACCTGCCAGCTTCACAAGAGAAAAGTGATACTTTCTTTCTTCATCACCATTTCCATTGTTGTTAGTGCCATCAAACTGGTTCTAACACACAACATTGTGTACAACAGAATGTAATATTGCCCCATCTTGTAACATCCTCACAATTGTCCAGTGTCTGAGTCCATTGCTATAGTCATGGTGTCAAGCCATATTCTCAAGGGCCTTCTTCTCCTTCCCTGCTTTACCAAATATGATGTCTGTCACCAGGATTGGTTTCTCCTGACAACATGGCCAAAGTATATGAGATGAGGTCTCGCCACTTGGGGTTCTAAGGAGTCTTGTCTACACTTCTTCCAACACAGATTTTTTTGCCCTTTGGGCAGTCCATGGTACTTTCAATATGCTTCTCCTGGATCACAATGTACCAGTTCTTCTTCACTCTTCTTTATTCAGTGTCCAACTTTCACATACACATGAAGCAATGGAAAATACCATGGCTAGGGTAAGGTGCACCTTCCTCCTCAATGTGAAGTCCTTTGTTCCGGACATATAAGTTGTGGAAAGATGTATAGTCCCTGAAACTCCCAGAGTGCAGGTCTCCTCTGCGTTATAGGGCTCCAATGGGTCAGAATTGATGCGATGGCAGTATCTTGCCTACCAATATAAATATCACAATAAAAATACTTAAGTACTCTGTAGATAAATAAATAGGACTTAGGTAGATGGATGAGTAGCTAGCATGATAGCTCTGGGGTTTGGCTTTATTTTCATTTGGGAAATCTTTCACATTTATATCCTTAAAATTATTCTTCAAAATTACAATAGAACTTAGAGTCACATACATGAACCAAGAGGGAAAATGAAGCAATCCAGACATCTCTTTTCCATTTTTTTTGAGATTTGACTTTACGTTCAGGAATTTCTTTTTTATCTTTGCTATGTTAGTCTCATGATTAGCACTCTGCTCTGGTTAATATTCACATGGCTAGCTCTCCCAATCCCTTTCGCAACTGTGCCTTCTCCATGTAGAGGGCATATTTCAACCTGGAATATGCATTGTACATACACACACTGCATTCATTGACAGCCTGGTCAATTAACTGACCTTTATAATATCTTGGACTTTCTCATACTTGTGGATTTACAGGGAATGATCCTTGTAGTTTTGAAACTGCTCTTTGGAGATCCGAAAGGACAGGATCTTCCAACACACATCAAAAGGCAGGTTTCAGTAGAATTTGCAGTTCTTGCTGTTGTCTGAGGTCACCAAGGACCTGATCATGGCGACTATATTGGGTGCCGGGGTGGAGTGAGGAGTGATAAGAAAGGCTCAGTGTTGAGACCAGTGCTGATTGATCCAAGAAAGGAATACTGATAGAATACTGGGAAAATTAATTAATGCAATTTCTTATTGTTGTTAACTGCTGTTGAGCTGACGCTGACTTGTGGTGATCCCATGTGTACATAGGAAGACTCTACACTTTTCAAGACAGTGAACTTTTGGAAACCGATCACAAGGTCCATCTTTGAGGTTCCTTTGGATGTATTCAAACCAAGAAACTTTGAGCTAGTAGTTTAATACTCAACTTCTTGTTCCATCCAGGGAATCAATGATATGAAGAAATCAATTGAGAAAAAATGTATACAATCATCTTCATAGACCATGTAATCAATAATATCATTCAAATAAATGTTATTATAATAGCTACTAGCAAATTGACAGGTGAGAAACTTTTCTTCATCTTACAAAATTCATGTACCCAAACCCCACACCAAATACAGGAGGTGAGGGATAGAGTGAAAAGTGTTACATTTGCTCTTAGTGTCTAGAGATGAAATAAGAAGGAATACAGGAAGGCATGCAGAGAAAGAGGAGGGAAGAAGGTGAGCAAGACTAAATAGGATAAATCAAGATATAGAACACCCACTGCCATCAAGTTCACTGCAACTCACAGCTGCCCATTGACCAGACTGAGACAGCCCCTAGAAATCTTTAATGAACCAGTTTATCTCATCGTTCTCTTGCACAGCTCCTAATGGGTTCAAACCAATGATCTTCTAGATAACACTTCATCGTTTAACCCATCACACTATCAGACACCCTTAAATCATGGTATAGAGAACATTTTAATCCAGTTAAAACACCCAGAAAATGGGGAGTATAAGATCTTTTGAGAGTGGTTTCCTTTGGGTGGAACGTGCTGTGACTCTCTATGGCTTTCTGAGACACTGTAACTATGAACATAAGTAGAGGCTTTTTGCCATTCAACTGTTGGTGGTTTTGAACTGCCAATCAAAGGCCAATAAATAACTACACCACTAGGGCTCTTGTACGGGTGGAACTGCCATGGGGGTGGTAAAAAGAGAAGATATTTGAACTTCGTTGTGTCCTTCTGTACACTGTTTTTTTTTACCCTTCCATGCAGATATTTTATTTTGTTAAATATTAAAATATGAACAAGCAGAAAGAGAAAAAAAGACACCAATGTATGTGTGTCTGTATGTGTGTGTGTGTGTGTGTGTGTGTGAGAGAGAGAGAGAGAGAGAGAGAGAGATTGTATAAGGTAGAAAAAGAAAGTTGTAGAACAGTATGTCTACGTAAGTATGTATGTGGAGAAACACAATTTCAGCTTACAGGATGGCTTTAGTTGCCTTCTGTCCTCACACATTTGTTAGAAAAATATTTTATATTGGATGTCTTTCCAATTAATGTGTTTTGTTATTGTCTGTTTTGTTAGGTCATATCATTTAGTCAAATTGTTTTTCAGGAAAAGTGTTCATCTAATCTATCTTCTAAACCCTCTCCCTGTTTAAAAAGTCTGTTGCATTTTTTAGCTTCTTAACTGAATCTAGAATTATAGGTTCACAATCAATTGCAACCATACATTTATTTTTTATCTGTACTTCTGTTATTTTTAAATCTTTGATTCTCATTCTTCTAAATATATTTTGCCATTGTCTGCTAGCATCTTCAGTTACAGAAAGAGAAGTAAGAGAAGAAAGAAAATGAAGTCCTATTCTTTATTATGTAATCACACACACACACACACACACACACACACACACACACCCTCTCTCTATTGAGAATGTTATCTTTTGAGTCCAGGACACTCCAAACTTGTGTCTAAAAGCAATTCGCATTTTATTGGTTTTTGGTGGCATTTAGGATCTGTATTCTTGAGGTTTTTCTTCGCTGTTTTATTCTGTTGTACATAAGGGTGCTCAAAGTCTGCACTGACTCATGACACCTAAGTACAATGACATTAGGAAGAAAAAAGAAAATCACTGGAGCATGATAATGTCCTGCCAATGCCACGTTGTTAGTCAGAGTAATGACCTGATAAATAATTAAAACAAATTAAAGGCAATTATTTTGTCCCTTCTTTTTAGATCATGGACATATTGTCTCTTTTGAGTAAGAAGCCCACTTAACTCAGAATAATAGATTCCAAAGGCAGTACGCTATTTTTTTATAATTTTTAAAATTGCTTAGAGATTTAATTGACAGAAAATTATCTGAATCAGTAGCATTGTGATTTCTTATAGGATTGAATATAGCTTCTGAAAATTAGCTGACTTGTGCAAAAATATAATAAAATAATGGGCATGTGAAGACTTCTTAATAACATTTTAAATTCAGCCCAGCTATCTATTTCAAAGCAATTTGGAGATAATTTTGGAAATTCTATTCACATAAATGAAGTTTCAACTGGTTATCATTTGTGTGATAAATCCCACCATCATGAATTTCTACTTGCTTCCTAGTAGGTACATATCACTTTATTAATATTTATCCATTCATTTGTCACATCCTGGGGAGAATGAAACATATCTGAAGCACTCCATATTATGGAAGATGGGATTGAAGTCCAAAGGAAAACAAAAGATATGCAAGTACTTAAGCATTAATACTAAAACCAGGTACTACTATTGGGCACCAATGGTACAAACATGCTGAAGGAGGTAGCAATCTATTCTGCACGATAGCCATATTAAGAAATAATTATAATGCATTGTCTATTGAGTGTATTTAACTTTGAAAGAAATACTCCTAGTCTCAACATTTTTGAAAGCCCAATCTCTTAGTTCAAAGCTTCCAATGTTCTTTTTGTCACCGTGTTTTCCTTCCTTCTGTGACTGGAATTGTTCATCCAGTAGTTTCTTGTTTGATGCCAACCTCCTTTGATTCGCTGCTCACCCTATTGCTGCTTGTTGATATTTATCAGATTCTAAGCACTCGAGATAAAGGAATCCTTGTGGCATAGGGATGACACATTAAGCTGCTAACCACAATGTGAAGCCATTGTGAAGGCACAATGTAAGGACACTACAGAGGAGAAAAGAGGCTTTTTATACCTGAAAAGCATTACAGCTGGAAACTCAGAGGAGCATGCTCAATAGAATTGCTGTGGGTAGGAATGGACTGGAAGGTGCTGGGTTTGGATTCTTGGTTTTGAAGCATACTAGATGTTTACCTGTGGTTTATTGACGGCATGCTTATAACACAGTGTGGATAATATTGAGAAGAGTAGGAATTCTAGAAGTCTTCATTGGGCTCATGTGGAACCTATCTATAGACCAAGAGGAAGTCATCCCCAAAGAACGATGTTCAAAATCATAAATTGTACGTGTGTGGGTTGCATCCTTGAAGTGTATTTACTCAATCTGGATGTGGAGTGAAGACTCTTAGAAACCAGACTCTATGAAGAAGAACAGGGGCTCAAGATTGGAGGAAGGCTTATTAACATCTCATAAACAGATGACACAACCTTGCTTTCTGAAAACTTGAAGGACTTGAAGCACATGCCAATGAAAATAAAAGACTGCAGCCTTCACTCTGGGCTATGGTCCATGGTAAAGAAAACAAAAATCTCCCCAATTGAACCAAATGATAGCATCATGATAAAAGGAGGAAAGACCGAAATTTTTCAGGATTTCATCTTGTTTGGATCCATAATCATTGCTCATGGAGACAGTACTCAACAAATCAAATGGCATATTTTAGGAGGCAGATCCATTACACAAGAACTCTAGCATTTTGAAGAATGGGGATATCACTTTAAGAACGAAGGTGCATCTGATCTAAGCCACAGTTGCAACAATGGGCTCAAATCTAACAGCAATTGTGAGGCTGATACAAGACTGACTCCTGTTTAACCTGTCATGGGGTGATGATGAATGGGAGCTAACTTGGTGACACCAAAGAATCACTACCACCTTCCTTCCTAATGCTGATATGTTGAAGTTGATGACTCTGTGTTATGTGGTGACTTCCGGGTGAGACAGTGCAGAGCTAAATAGAGATAAGAATAAAATGATGCCTTCACACCTTCCACCTTATATTCCATTTTTATACGCTTCAAACATCAACCTACTTCTCTTAATTCAACATTCAGCATCTAGTGCAATATGTATCACCCACTGTATCTTATTTCCCATAAACTTTTTTGAGAATCTGTTATGCACACACACTCAAAGTTTTCAAATCATTCCACAATTGATAGCAGCCAGCTTCTCAAGAAAGGCAACATAAATTGCTTAGTGGTTTATGCCCAAGGCAATAACACTATATTGAAAACCTTAATATCAAAGATACATTTTTATGTCTGTGTGATTCTTTATTAATATCCCAGATCCAGGAAGTTTTTGTCTCCATTAATTCTCTTCTCAGGGGAATAAATAGCTCTTCATTCACCAAATTCTTTTTTTTCACCAAATTTTAAAGATTTTAATTCTTAACTGCCTTCTAATTGATTTTTCTTTCTTTACATAATACTAGATTAACTCATTTAATAAAAACTTCTTGTATAGGATAAACAACATCCACACAACTATTTCACTTAAAACCTTCTTCCAAATATATTCCATCCTGATCTCTTATGATTCAAGTTTAATAAGGTCTCTTCTGATAGAAAATATTCAAAAGACTCTCCTGAAACTACGGGAAAAGCAAGCATCATAGATCACATATGGCCCAATTGCTCTATTTGCTCACTCATATTCTCTTTAATATCTCTTGCTATTCTCCATTTTCTCAACACTTTAACCAACCCCAAACCCAACAGTTGTCCACAAACACCAAACATAAATTTCAGTGACAAACTTACATTTTTATTCCCTGTTACTTTCTCTTTGTGCTATTCTGAGGGCAGAAGTCACTATTCCCTTTGTTTCCTGACTGTCCTTTGTTTACATAGCTGTTAACTTGGAAGCATGGATAAATGTTTCTTTTTATATATTTACCACCCACTTCCATTGAGTTGATTCCAACTTAGGGTGACTCTATGAGACAGAGGAGAATAGATTCATAGGGTTTCTGAGGCTGGAAATCTTCCTAGGTCCAGCCCTGAGTAGTAGATGGTGGGTTCGAACTATTGACCTTGAAATCAGCAATCTACCATGTAGCCTACTACACTGCCAGGACTCCCTCTTTATACATTGTGCATAGAAATGTGCTGAGCTGTTCCAGTTCAGGTGCAAAATATGTATTGGGGACACTAGTAGATAGAGTCCTTCTTACCCTGGGAATCTATTAAGAAACCCGATGGGACGTCTAACCACAAGGTCAGCAGTTCAAACCCACCAGTATCTCTGTGGAGAAATAATGAGACAATCTGGTTCCATAAAGATGTAAAGTCTCATAAAACCTATATTGGGTTGCTATGAGTTGGAATTGACTTGATGACATTGGTCTGGAAATCTAATAGAAAAGAAAATGCTCAATCAAATAGAAAACTCTACTAGTG
>PVJH01018154.1:0-45941 GCA_004026705.1 Nesogale talazaci | reverse complement strand
TTATTGATTCTGTGAGGTGAGGGGTAATATGTCCTTGATCAAAGGCATCAAACACCCAGAAGAACAAAAACATATCAATGTGAATGAGGGGGAGTGTGGAGAGGAGACTCAAAGCCCATTTGTAGACAATTGATCACCCCCTTACTGAAGGGTCACAAGAAAGAGATGAGCCATTCATTTTGCAGCATACTAACAAGGAAACAAACTACTTTCTTTTAGCTCTTGAATGCTTCCCCCCCCCCCCCACTATCATGAGCCCTAATTCTATCTTACATATCTGGCTAGGCCAGAACATGTACATTGGTACAGATAAAAGCTGGAAATACAGGGAATCCAGGACAGATAAACCCCTCAGGACCAATACTGCAAAAGTTTCTTAATGATAATAAAAGCAGAAAACTCACTGCTATTGAGTTAATTCTGACTTATGTAGACCCTTATAAAGTTTCTGAGATTTTAATCCTTTACTGAAGCAGATAGCCTCCTCTTTCTCCCATGGAGGAGTAGATGGGTCTGAATTGTCACCCTCTATTGAGCAGGCCAATGATTACCCAGTAGTGCAAAAGTGGTGTTTAAAAAGGAATTAGAAAATAATAACTGGGAGATAACCAATATAGCTGGGATAAACACAGTAAAGGAGTAGACTAATGTTTTTGTTTTCCTTGCCATTAATGAATCTTAAATTGCTTAATAAATCTATCTTGATGATTTAAATGGATTATGATATTAAAGAAACTATGGCTTCTGTTTATCTCTGTCCCTCTGAATATTATCCCTGACTTCCCTAAGAACCTGAGAATAGGTCCTAAAAGGTGGCACACAAACCATTCTGGCTTTCTAACTTAGAGATTGCTGTATTATATTATCATATAGGAACATGTACTAAAGTCTTAAAAATACCATTTGTCCAATGATGTGGATTTTCTATTAAAGTTCCTTATTTTTTTATTCTGAAAATATGTATTTTAAACTTAATCATTAATGGTACTTCTGGAGATAGTATACAACTCATTTATTTTACTTCAAATTTGCTATTTTAAGAGTCACAGTTATCTTTGCTCTGTATGCTTTTAAAACCAGCTAAACCTAGTCTTATTGGAGGAGAAAGTTGTGAAAGACAACTCAGGTGTAGATTCCCTACGTTTGGTAGGTACATAATCTCTTGTCAACATGCAAAAGGGTAGTGTCTAGTCTGTCAATCAGATCACAGCTTGATGACCTCCTTTGGAGATGTGACAGAGATAAGTAGCTGACTACAGGTGGGCCCCAGACTCTCTGCTTTGAATTCCTGTTGGCAAATCACATAGAGCCATTCTGATAGTAGACAGAGCCCTGAGCTGGAGGAGCCACATGGAGACCCACACCAGCACTGAGATGCTTCCACTGCCACTGGATCTACAAGTTTCCATCCACTGGCCTGTGATTTTGCTTCATTGAACATAGTTTCTGTTGATGTATCATTCTGCTGAGAAATCTAAAGACTGGTATTGGACAGATGGGCTAATATTGGACCTATCTCTTTCTCTCTCTCTCCCCCTCTCCTCTCTCCTTCCCTCCCTCCCTCCCTCCCTCTTTCTATTCAGAAGCAAAACAGGAATCTACCCCTGCACCTTGTAACTTGAGAAGTGACAAAATGACAATTGTGTAGGGAATAAAATTGTTTAAAATTTAAAATGGCACTTTCAAAGGAAAGGAAGTTTCCCCTTTGTAGATGTTCAAGCATTTTTCTAATTCGTTGCTCAAATTATCCTTGTGTCTTATGCACCTTGTCTTTCAATTTTATCTGGGCAGGGGCTCTGGGTTAGCATGTCTCAGAATTATCTTTGAGCTCAGTCTTGTGTAAGTATTTTCACTAGGACCTGGCTGCAATGTTCAGTTGTTTATCAAGAGAGTCCTTACAGGTATTTTTGCTCATAAATTCTCCTCAAAGGTTCTTTGTCTATCTGTTTAGTAGACAGGGCAGACACCCCTGTTCTGCCTCTGTCATTACTAGTTGTTTTTCAATGGCACATCATCTGTCCTGCTCCTGTCCTGCTCCTGTCTGTTATGCTGCCCTTTGAGCATTGTTTATGCACTCTGTGGTTTCTCCATACATTACCTTTTTCTTGTGCTAAATTGTTACTGTCATTTTCTCAATATACTGTATGATATTAACAAGGACAGGGAAAACCACTTGACCTGTTGGACTGAGGTGAAAGACATACTGGAAACAGGGGGGCCAATGGACATGAGTTTGACCACCCAGGATCTTGAATTGAAGATATCTTTGGATCTCAAACTACTAGAGACCACAGCTTGAATCCCAACCAACTAAGCATAACTGCCCTGTTTGTTAAATTTTTGAAAAAGCCCAATCCTGACCTCTTGGCCCCCTCCAAGAAGAGAACCTGCCCGCCCTGGGATAGGTCTCATTACTTTCACCCTTTCTGTGACATAGACACACCACACCGGGTTCTGTGCTTAGTGTATCTTGACTCCATTGCTCGATATTCTGCTATGTTTCCTTCTCCTACCTACTTGCTTGCTTTGGCATTGTTGTCATGCCACCACTCTTGTCAAAAAGCTAGTGCCTCTGGGATCTCCCTGGAAAAGGGGGTCATCATATCCTAACAATAACTCCAACAACAATTTCCCTTACCCACTTCCCCTAGAAATTATATACCAAAAATCATTTTGGAAATGGGGTGGACATCATCAAGATTCTGTTGCTGCTTCCTGCTGGGAAGGGACAGTTGTGTCCGCACTTTTGTAAAAGTCTTCTTTATTATTTCTGGGTCCCTGGCAAGGATACTTGTGACTGCTAAGTGACCTCCAAAGGTGGTTCTGATATGTCCATGTGGCTTAGTGATGCTTACTCACTTACTGAAAAAGGCCAGAAACCAAACCAAAAACCACATCGCTGAACAGATTGCCCCGACCAGAAGCCTGACCCTCTCAAAATGCATACCAATTCTTGACTAAGATAAACAGACACAAAATAACCACACTAATGCCTGGGAGTGAATTCGGATTCACGATGACCCTATAAGACAGGGTAAAATTGACAATATGGGCCTCTTCCTCTGTAACTCTTTAAGGAGCAGAGTTATCTTTCTCCCTCAAAGGAGTCAATGATCACAAACTCAAGTTTAGCAATTCAAAGTGTAACCAGGCCTGGAAAAAAGCCCCTTTCCTTTGTAAGCACAAGAGACTCTGATGACTCTGGCACCTCCCAGGTATGCCTTTCTTGCAGGTCTCTATTCTCTATGAAATATCTTATTGGGGCTTTGACTTTCTAGGTTTTATGTCCATGCCTGACTCTGAGAACAACACATTCCTTTATTTTCAGAAATTATATTTTCAACTGAAATCTTTATTTTTCTAGGGTTTTTATAGCATAATATTAGAAGAAGGGTAATATACTCTGAAATGCCTGTGGGATGTTGTGCCAATTTCATGCCAACTGCAGGCAAATTAAATCTGTTTACATGTTAAGTGATCTCTTTTTAGTTCAAACGCTCACGCTGTGAATATCATGGGAGACTTCTTGGCATGCAAATTTCTCCCACCTGTTCTTGGCTGAAACAAATAGGATCCATAGGAGATGTAATCTTCTGTGCTAAACAAAAAACATTTACAATCTTGCAAGGAAAAATTTAAAGGTATGAACAATTAGATGTGGAATACTTTAAAATTTCTGCTTATCAATCTGAGACTTTTTGCTCAGATGATTTTTTTTCTAACAAAGGAAAACAAATTGGTTGTTTAATTTAAATAGTGAAACTAGATAAACATGACAGGGAGAGAGCAGAAACTACCTGCTTCTGGAAGGAAGTTTTATATGGGTCCATTATGAATCTGAATGAACTCTTTCATTCTGATGGAGGGGCTTGTGGGTTTGACCCCTAACCCTGTCACTAGCAGCCCAATAGTAACCCATAGTGCCCTCCGGGCTCCTTAATAAGACAGGCCACTCTGACAAAATGAAATACTATTTCACAGGGTTAATGTTAATTTTATTTCACTTCATTAAACCTATCAAAATTTAAGTTTGATTAAATAAATTGAAACTTTGCATATGTATCTCAAGCAATATTCTCATATAGCATTGCTTGAAGAAAAGAGCTGATGAGTTGTCAAGTGGTCATTCATCTTTCCTGTTTAGAGTATTTGCAAACACAAATAATACAATGAATGTTAAAATTATTTCTATGCCACCTTATATTGTTAGTGTAAAAGCTTAAATATCCATCACATTTTAAACTATTCCCATTCCCTCCAAATGTTAAAAAGGAAACTACCTTGCTAGTAAAACTAATTGGACAAAACATGACAATTAATTGAATATGAACTAGCAAAGTTACTTTTGGAAATTAAGATTTAGAAAAAGATTAATATTTAAGTGATAGTTTCCTCTAGAAGAAGAAAATAGATATAAAATTTGGAGTTTTTATTATGCATTTTGTCATGGATATAAAGAAAATCTTAATGCAATAAAGCAAAAAGATAAACACTGGAGTAAAACAAATAAATATTTAGGAGAAAATTAGAGTAAACTAAAAGTCATGATTTCTCATTAACATCCTCTACTTTCTTCGAAGTATGGTTGTTAAAATGTCTCTTGGGCTGTGAATTATGCATGTTTCTCTAATTTTGCTAGTTATTTTACGGAGACTTTCTGTCACTAGATTAAGAATAAACAAGATTATAATTTTTCTTTTACAGAGTTGCATTCAGTTTTCTGTTTTAGAATGTATTCCTTACCAATGCAGCAACCCAGCTGAGCTTGAAGAATTCAATTTTGTTCAAAATTGCCATCTTGTATGCCTTGAACCTTGCTATCTTTAACTGCACCCGATAGCCAGCCAGACTCCGACATCTGCAAATACTATTGTCAGATAAACCCCTTTCTACCTCCTGACAAACCTTGACGCATCCTGCTGATGTCTCCCTAGCCCCTCCAGATAACCTGCCTGCAGATAAAAAGAAATGTAGTTAATATTGACAGACCCTGACTCATCTGAAGGTGCCCCCTTTTGACCTCCTTCCAATGTCCTACCTGTTTGATAAGCAAAGAACATAACTTTCAAACCAGATAGTGGTGGCTATTTTGGGTCTGACCCTCTCCCACCTCCTTGGACCAGACATCTGGTTGATGCAGCCCTCCTGATCCTTGTAGCCTGCTCTGTGCATAGCCCGGTCTGCACTCCGTCAGCACCTAGACATGCCTTCGACCACCAATCCTCAGTTACCTTACCTTAAATGGGTACCAAACACCCTGACTATGTACCATCAGGCTATATAAGCACAGCCATTTTTCCACTGGGCACAACTCCCTTGGTCCCAGACCTCGCCGATCGTGGGACCTCACCTGGGCGAAGAGCCTCTCCAATAAAAGCTTGCTTCTCTTGTAATTTGGTTCTCATCTGCTCTGATCACACTCAAATACCTTACAATAATTACTGAATGTTCTCTCCTGATCTAGCACCTTGGTTTAGCTTTATTACTTAGTTAACTTTAAAATTTTTATTTTAATGTGACTTTAGCAACTGCATGTTTGATTTTAATTGATTTAGATATAAATTTAAGCAGACCCATTTGCTTTACTTTTCAGTTGATATGGGACAAAGTAGAAGTATCACACAAGGATTTCTGGGGTTGTATTCCCCCATCAATTTTATTGGTACATACTTCACATATCATACAATTCATCGAATCACACCAAGAGGAGTTGTACGATTACCACCACATCTGACATTGAGCATGCCACCCCTATCTTGGTCCCATCACCTTCAAACTGAGCTGCACAATCCCTCTTGATTCTAGTGCTCCCTCCCCCCTCTGCCCTCACTGTTTGCTCCCCAAATCCCCCTCCACTCCCCATCACCCATTCAAGATCCCTGGATTCCCTATATAACCTTATATCAGTTATTATAATCCTACAGTCATTCCTGCTGTGCTGTACAGCTAGGAAACCCAACACAAAGTAGCCCAAGAAAAGTCACACTGCTGTTGTGGGTTCAAATGAAAGACAGCCCCTGTGATGGCTGGAGAATCTCAAAGAGAAGAGTCGATTCTGCTATAGCTGGATTGCTAGACTCGAAAAGTGATTCTTTGATTGCACTCCTGAAAGAAAATTCCAGTTCATCTTTAAAGCAATAAAACCTCATTTATCATTTGTCTAGGACTTAAGCAAGCATGGACAGAGCTGGGAAAAAAATAGTGCAATTATTCTTTAGAGTTAATGATAGTTACAGAGGACAACACTGATTTTAACAACCTGGAAAATAAAATAAAAATAGTTATATCCTGGTTACAGCATCAAAAGGGACAATATTATTAATTGCAATGTTCTGATTTTGAGAACATGAGATACGTTCTAAAATCATTCACTAGTGGGACTTACTGAGATGAGAGGGGAAGGAGGCAGGTGATTCACCAGTCCACAAGATGGCCTTACAGTGGCTAGTGCGAGTCTGTCTTACTAAGACAGCAAGGATAAAATCATATTTGCTTAAAGGCAAAAGTACAAAGGATGTGTAAGAAGGAAAAGATCAACAATGCTCAAAAAACCAGGGAAGAAATTCCTGTCATGGGACTTCTAAGAGCTAGTACTCATTCGGGTCTTGTTTATTGGCAAGACAACTGGCTTGCTACTGAGTGCCGAATGGAGGCCTTTAGATAGAATGGATCTGCCAGCTGCTCGCTTTGTCCAGATCCTCGACAGATGTGTTTTGGGTTCCCACTCTGCTTCATAGCCTTCTCCAAATTAGATGCTCATAATTTTAGCTCTGATATTTTTCTCTTCACCCTATAAGAATTTTGTACTTGTCATCTGTGGATCACTTGCTTCTTTTATGTGAATTTTAATTGGCTCCTCATTTGGATGGTTTCCTCTTTTAACATAAACTTCCAAGATCCCAGATACATTCAGATTGATCTGCTTTCTTTGCTGCACTTTGCTGTCGCGCTCTTATCTTCAGCGATCATTTTGTGAAATTGTACTATTGCATGAAATCATCCCGGATCAGCGTGGAAAAGAGTTTTCCCAGGTGTGTGCCTCTTCTGTGCCCACAGCTAAACCTGTAACAAAAAGGTTATGCTTTAATAAGAAGTGGTGTGGTTTGATATTGCTCCAGTATTACATTATTAAAATGGTGAATCTATACTTGAATCATTAAGTATTTCTCTTTATGCATTTAAAAACATCAATATTATTTGTAAAATGTGTCAAGTTTTCAGGTTCCAACTGATCAGAAAAAAATAGTCAAAACCAGTTCTTTATTAGGCTTCAGAATTACTAAAGGAAAATAAAAGTAGTTGATACAGACTAACAGTATGAAAACATTTTTTCCTGCACCGATACAAATTCTTCATAGAAGCAATGTCCAAATATTTGTTACAAAATCTGTAATTAACAGCATTTTACCACTGGGAAGGAGCATAATTGCATCTAATGATTAAGTGCAATAATTTTGACAACATTTGAAAATAAATATTTATCATGAAAGTATTTGGAAATAAAATGAGCTGTCAATTATGGCAGAAAAAGAAAAATGAGAATTGTGCTAGAGTGAATATTTTTAATACAGCTCTTCTACCCAGGTCTCTGTAACTTCCACTAAATGATTGGGTGGGACTATGCAAATAAGGATGCGTAACACTAGTAGAGGGGTTGGTCAGTTTTCGTTACCAACTCTTGTCTGTAAGGATGAGCCATGGGTGTTTTTTTTTTTAATTAAAAGATTTTTTTTATTGAGGGCTGTTACAGCTCTTATAGCAATCCATGCATCAATTGTATCAAACATGTATGTGTATACATGTTGCTATCATTATTTTCTAAATATTTACTTTTTTTTTCCAGGAAGTTCAATTTCATTTGGTGATTTGGTGGGTACAAGCGAGGCAGCCCAAGGCTACCCAGGCCTTCATGAATGCAGGGCCTGCCACTTGTCCAAGGGGTCACAGTGAAGGATGTACTTGACTCCACAGCTGTCCAGGATGAGGCGCTTCTCAGCCACCATGTCCTCAAACTCATTGGCATTAAACTTGGTGAAGCCCCACTTCTTGGAGATGTGGCTCTTCTGACACCCAGGGAACCTGAACTTGGCCCTGCCTAAGGCCTCAATCACATGCTCCTTGTTTTGAGGCTTGGTGCAGATGGGCATGATAACTTGGTCTATGTGGACTCTAGCCACCATGCCTTGAGATTTCCTCAAAGCACCTCGCATCCCAGTTTGGAGTCTAGTTTAGGAAGAGCAGAAATTAGCCAGGCCTGAGGCATCAAAGAGCAGCCGAGGGATGTTTGTCTCCAAGGTCCCGTAGGACAGATTCTTCAGGACAAGAGAATGCGTACACTACCCAGGAGGCATGCTGTTTGCAACTAGTGTACCCCGGCCCCCACAAGGAGGAGGACAGTTGGATTAATTGGCTGCAAAATAAATATTTACTTTCTATTGAGCCCTTAGTATCAGCTCAATTTTCCTCCCTCCCCTCTCACCCCCATGACCCCCTGATAAATTATAAATTATTGTTATTTTAACATCTTTTATGGAATACTCTCTCCCTCCTCCCAGAGTTGTTTGACCCTTTGTGGGTAGATGAGGTTTTTGTGTCTATCCTTGAGATCAATTCTCTTTTCCTCCTGCCCTCTTCCTTCTTTCCTTCCTTCCTTCCTTCCTTCCTTCGCCCCCCCCCCCCTTCTCTCCTGGCATCACTTATCCCATTCCTGATCCTGGATTCCGAGTGTCCTGAGCTCTTATCTTTAACTGTGCTCACAGTGAAAGGAAGGACTAGGGTAATAATAGTTGGGGGTGAGGAAGTATCAAGGAACAAGAGGAATGCTATGTGTTGAGCACACGGTAGCATACACATTGACATAATGGTCAACACTGGAATTGAAAGCATTACCTATGTATTGAACCGCTACCCTAAATTTCATAGCTAATATAAATATACTGTGACATTTTTTAAATTCTGTAATGCATTCTCTCTCTCCCTCCCCTCACCCTTCCTCTTTTGTAATAGAATTAACATTTACTTCAAGTAACCATTGTCCATTGTCTCATTGCATATAACTAAAGTAAAGACAAGTCTATCCCAGTGCTTTAAACTGGGACTTCTTAAAATTTTCCACTCACAGTCAACTTTTTCTTGAGAAAATTTTCAGTAACCTCTGGTAAACGGGCCAGCAAACTTTTGGACTGGAAGAGCCAATTCTATCCTTCATAACAGTATAAAATTTTTTCAGGAACCACAAATATGTTCTTACACAAATTCAATCACTGAGCAGTATCTTTTACATGTATTATTTTCATCTTCAATTTTACTTGAGAGCCACATACAAATGGATGTAAAACAATTACTGATAAAATCTCATAGAGAAATTTATTTTAAAACAATGGTTTTTATGTCATTTAGAACATCTTAATTGCAAAAGAAGTTTAGACACAATGAAGAGACAGCATTTAACATTAAAAAAATAAACAGGAAAAATAACATTCTTAAAAGTCATAGAAATAAAAGAAAGCACTTGATTGTCTTCTATTTCTATAAATATCACAACTTCATAATTAGTCTATCGCAGCAGCTTTTTCCTCTCAGCTTCTTGCTCAAATAATCACAGTAACACAATATAGGGAAATTATTAAGGCTGCTTTGCTGTTTTAAGTTTGTTTTCAATCATATAAGTAGATTATATGAAGAAATAATCCTGTATAAGAATAATGTTATGGTTCAAGCATTTGTAAAAGAATAATTTTTTTTTAGAAATGAGTAAAGTTTTATTGCATATTATGTATAACTTCAGTATTATTTCCTCTGTATTTTAACTTCAAAATTAAGGAAAAACCTCTAGTACAGAGATTGGAGACATTAAAAGTCCCTTGTTAGAAAAGGGTCATATTCAATTTTATGAAAATTTTATGTCAGGGAAGAAATACAGATCCTCTGTTACATCAAAGTGTAGACTGAAGCAGCATAAGTCAACTATATTTCCACTCCAAGATGCATAATCTAAGAGACTACAGTACAAATTTCCAGACAACTGAAAGGAAGCACATGCCTTAAGTTATCTAACTTATGGTAACAGGTTATATCAGAAACACCTTGTACCATCCTTAAAAAAATAAGATTTCTGTGGTACATTTCTTGATTTACAAAATCGGATCTAATTAGGTTAGGGCATGATCCAACATCCAGGCATCTCTAGTGTACAAGTTGTAAGAATCACGATGGTAAAGATAACACCCATTTAAATGTTACCTCAAGCACCATAACACGAACCTCTGAAATCACTAGTCTTTTCTGAGTCACGTGGTTGAAATATTTCACACAAGAACTTAAATATTCAAAACTGGTTACATCACAACCAAGTCTGTTCTAAATTGATGCATTGCCTATTTCCAACAATTCTGATCTCATGCATCAAGCATAAATAAATGCACTAGAATAAACTCAAGGTAGATCACAGATCTCAAAGTAAATCCCCAAACTATTAGGGCACTCAATGAGGGTATTGGGACCAACCTGAGAACACTGGCACAGGGATTACATGGGCTAACAGAAATAGGGAAGGACACAACCACAGAGGAGGCACAAATAGACAAGTGGCATATACTGAAGATAAAATACCTGTGCACATCTAAAGAATTCATCAAGAGAGTACTATGAAAGCAGACAGACTAGGAAAACATCTTTAGCAATGGCAAATCAGATAAAGACCTTATAACCAAAACCTAAAATTGCCTGGTAGCTTCCAAAAAGATCAAAACTAATTGCCCACTGAGGAGGTTGGCAAAGGAACTGAACAGAAGTGTCACAGAGACAGAAATTAGAATGACCAATAAATATATGAGAAAATGTTCCCGATCATTAGCCATTAGAGATGGCCATGCAAATCAAAACAATGATGAGATACCGCCTAACACCCTCACGGATAACCCAATTCAAAAAAATTAGAAAGCAACAAGGGTGGGAGAGGCTGTGGGGAGAAAGGGACTCTTATCCACTGCTGGTGGACCTGCAGGTATGTACAGCCACCATGGTAATCAATTTGGAGATGTCTAAAACAGATGGAAATTGAACTACCATATGACACAACAATCCCCCTACTGGGCATGTACCCAGAAGAGGCAAGTAAGAATACACAACTAGGCATCTATGCCCCAATGTTCATCATAGCACAGTTTGCAGTCGTAAGGAGTTGGAAGCAGTCCAAATTTCCATCAACTGCTGTATGGATTAAAAAGCTGTGGTACATATGTTCAGTGGAGTAATAGGCATCGCTGAAAAGTAGTGATGAACACGTGAAGCACATCTTCGCATAGGAAGAACTGGAGAAAATTATGCTAAGGGAAGTTAGTCAAGTGCAAAAGGATATGTACAATATCAGTCCACTGAGGTAACCTTAATAATATATTTTTTAAATGCAAAAGTGATATTGGGAAAAATGTACACTATACAGAAAATCCTGGGGGAAGGCCGAGGTAGTACAGTTGGGGACAGACCAAATCCAGGGCTACATATAGTAACCAACTGGGGTGGGATGCCAGGATGTGGGAGGTCAAATGGTGTTAAGGAGAGAGGGAATGGGGTACTAACCCACTCAAGGGGAGTTTATTCTTTATACCTGCACAGGAAAACAGGAACAAAATTTAAATAAGGGGTTCCCACAAGTGAATGCAGCATGAAGCAATGGAGCCGAAGCACAGACCACAATTCCAACTACTGGGGCACCCGACTTTACCCCAGGGGCGTTTGCCTTGGAGGTCAGCGCCAAAGCTGCAGTGTGGGGAGAGAGATATACCTGATCTGAGTACATGAGAATAAATGAAGGGGGAAGAAGATAGAATGAAGTACATCCTGGCCCACTGAGCCTTCAGGATGATATTCCCACACAGAACTGCCGATACAAAGAGAGGACCATATGACAGTCCCCAATATGAAATACAGCTACCCAAACTGACCCAAAACATTTTGGGGTCAACAATGGAGAAACAGGGTCAGGACTATACCCTGTCTGACCCAACCACACCAAAATACTATGGGTGTGCGACAGAACATGGAGCCCCAGATTGAGCACCAAAGATATACTTTGTGACCAGAGTGTGATAATCCATCCCACTCAACCAGGAGATACTCCTGGAGGTCAACAAATAGACCTTAAACAATATGTAGGATTTATATTGTTATTATTATTGTATTTTTGCATGTACATCTACATTTTGGATATTGGGGGTTCTTTTGTTGTTGTTGATGTTTTCATTGTTTTCTTTTCTTTGATTCATTATGGGATGCTGATGGTACCAGGGTGGATGTAGTGGGGGGGTGGCTGTTGGCTGATCCAGAGATGGGGGTAGTAGCATGTGGTTCAGGATCAGTGGGGGGTGGGTGTGGGTGTGGAAGGTCGTCCAGTAGTGATGGATTAAGACTAATGTAACAGAGAGAAAATGTTGAAACACAAAAGGAAGTTGAGTGTGATGGTGGGATGGGAGGAGTTATAGGGAAATAGAGAAAAGAACTGGGGAGTAAGGGGCAATTATAGAGGTAAATTATAGGCAAATACATAGGTGCATAAATTCATATTACAATGGGGAATTAAATGAATATGCATACTCATAGGGTTAGTATTAGGACAGCAGTTGGGCATTGGATCTCCATCAGGTACTTCCTCAGTGCAAGAATATTTTGTTTTTTTAAATTGGCATTCCATGATATGAAACTCCCTGACATGATCACAGAAAACAAATATGTGCATAAATAAATGTGGTGAAGAAAGCTGATGGTGCCTGGCTACCAAAGCATGTAGTGTCTGGGGTCTTAAAGGTTTGAAAGTAAACAAGCAGTCATCCAGCTCAGAAGCAACAAAGCCCACATGGAAGCAGCACACCAGCTTATGGGACCAAGAGATGCCAAAGGTATCAATTATCAGGTTTCAAGAACTAATAATCATTAGTTCTAATTAGTTCTAATTAGAACTAATAAACATTATATGCTCACTTTCCTGATATGATCACTGACAACAAATATGTGCATAAACAAATGTGGTGAAGAAAGCTGATGGTGCTTGGCTATCAAAAGATGTGCATCTGGGGTCTTAAAGACTTGAAGATAAATAAGTGGCCATCTAGCTAAGAAGCAAGTTCACATGAAAGAAGCACAACAGTCTTGAATGACCATGAGGTGTCAAAGGGATCCGGTATCAAGCATCAAAGAACTAAAAATTATATCATTATAAATGAGAGTGAGTTCAGATTGGGGACCCAAAGCCCATCAATAAGTGAAGTGACATCCTCTTACAAAGGGGTTGCATCGAGGAGATGAGCCAATCTAGTCGCAATGAAATGTGCAACTTTCCTCTGGTTCTCAAATGGTTCCTCCCAGCGACTATCATTATCCCAATTCTGCCAGACAGATTCGGCTACATCAGGGGATGCACATTGGAGTCGGAAACGTGGGAATTTAGGATAGATAATCCCTTGAGACTAGTGGGGAATGGTGACACTGGGAGGGTGGAGGGATGGAAAGGAGGAACAAATTTCTGGGATTACATGTGACCTCTTTTCTAGGGTGTGGGCAACAGGGGGTGGGGGTGAATGAAGTGACACATTGGACAGTGTGTGATATGAAGAGGTAATAACAATTTCTAAATTACTGGAAGTTCATGGAGGAGGAAAAGGGACAGGGGAAATATGGGGAGTTGGAATTTGAAAAAAATAAAGAACTAGAGGAAAGAGGGAAAGAGTAATTTATGCTGGAAGGATTCAAGTAGAAAATGTAGATGAATGTGGCAACATGTGTACAAGTATGCTTGATATGAATTATGTATTGAATACTGTAAGAGCTCCCAATAAAATCTATATTTAAAAAAAGAACAAAAATTTTAAAATAACAAACATTAGAATTTTAAGGGTTTTACAAATAGATTTGGACACTGGTAGAGTACATGATCTGTTGGCAATGCAGTAAATGTGTGTTTTGTAACCAATAGACTTTTGCAGAATTAGGTCCTAATGAGAAAGCTGAAAGCAGTTCACATTATGTGTCTCAAATGCATTTGAGAAACACTCCAGGAAATGGAGAGGACCTTTCTGTGTTCAATTCTGATATTATTTTTCTCTGCTCCTTAAAAAAAAAACATAATAATATATTGTATTGATAGTTTATATCTTGATTAGCTAATTTCTCCATACATTTTCCTTAGTACATTTTGCCGCAGCTCTGTCCCCTGTGATGAACGATGTACTACAAGTTGAGCTTCATTTGGTTTATTTGTTTTATTACAAAGAAAGAGAGAGAAACTCCCAATATCTTACTTCAATGTACAAACACAGTGAATAAATGAGGCTAATTAAACTTGGTGGCCATTCTGAGTCATGGGTCTGGAGCAGACTTTATATCGTCTTAGTTTAGGATAGAGTCTAAGATCTCAAACTTCTTTTTTGTTTATAATTATTAATAAATTCTTTTAAAAAAATATGTAATGCTTCACAAATTTGCATGTAATCCTTGCTCAGGGACCATGCTAATCTTCTCTGCAACATTTCAATTTTAGTATGTGTGCTACCGAAGAGAGTGCTAATAAATTCTTTTTTTTTTGTATATAAGAGGATTATATACAAGAGCAATTTAATATTGAGAAAACATCCCAGCCCAGTTCTGATCAAGTCCATAAGCCCAATTGTAACCCATATAGACTGATACCATCTATAAACTCCACTTCAAACTCGTGAAACCTGCAATGATGCTGAGTGCAGAAGGATCACAGGTCAGTGGGTTGTAAGTCTTGTGCACTCAGTGGAACTGCAAGCATCACAGTCCTGGCAGGGGTTTCTATGTGACTTCTCTGGCTCTAGATGTCTGCTTGCATCAAGGTAGGTCCTTGTGGCTTCTCCAGTTCTCAGGGCATAACACCATGTCTCTTGTCAGTAGAGCATCTCTCAAGGAGTGAGCCATGAGAGAGAAGTGTCTTCTGCCTTCAAGGAGGAAAATATAGAAGTTCCCACAATTCTCAGGAGAAGCCACACCCATGCAGAGGCCTCTTTGGTTATATCTTGATTGACATGCCAGACTACATGCCATCACTCATAATCTTTTCAAATTGAAATCAGATTATGTAATTATCACAGTCCAGTTGCTAGGATTTTGGTTTCTTTACATAGATTTGTAACGCATATTGAAGATTTTAGTCCCTGATCTTCATAAGCAGGTATTTGAAGTCCTCCTCACTTTCAGAGAGTTCGGTTGTGTCAGCAGCATTTCACCTTCTGTTAGTTAATAAGCCTTCCTCCAATCCTGATGCTGTGTTTTCCTTCTTCATTTAATACAGCTTTCTTCTACTTCATATAGTCCAGATTCTCTAATGATTTGATTAGCATAAAGATTGTTTAAATGCAATGAGAGGCTACAACCCTGACATATATCTTTCCTGATTTAAAGTCATGATTTATTGTCTGATTAACACAACTGTCCCTTAATTTAAGTACAAGTTCCTCATGAGTACAATGAAGTGTTCTAGAATGTCCATTCTTCTCAGGATTATCAATAGTTTGTTATGATCCACATAGTCAAGTGTCTTGGCATAGTCAATTTAGCACAAGTGTCCATCCTGGTATTCTCTGTTTTCAGTCAAGTTCCATCTGACATCACCAATGAAATCTACTGCTCTATGCCTTTTTTCTGAGTCTTCCTGAACTTCTGTTGGCTCCCTGTTAATGTGTTGTTGCAACTGTCATTGTTGATCTTGGTACAGGCCTGTAAAATAAGTGCCATTGTTCTGTACTTTGAACATCCTACTGGATCATTTTTCTTTGGAATGGGTACAAATATGCATCTCTTCCAGTCAGTTGGCCAAGGAATGGTCTTCCAAATGTATAAGCTTAGGCAAATGAGTGCTTCCATTGCTCCATTAGCTTGTTGAAATATTTTAATGGATATTCCATCAATTCCTGGATTCTTGTTTTGGGATAATGTCTGCAGGGTTGCTGGAACATCTTCCTACAGCATGATAGTTTCTTGCTCATATGCTATTGCCTAAAATGATGGAATGTAGACTTGTTTTTTTTTTTGGTACAGCAAATCAGGGTATTCTTTCCATTTTCTTTTGATTGTTCTTGCACCATTCAATATTTTTCTCGTGGAATTTTTCAGGATCGAACATCAAGGCTTGAATTTACTTTAAACAATCATTTTATTTGGGGCTCATACAACTCTCAATACATATATGATCAATACATATATCAATTGTATGTCTACCATTTTTGCACACATGTTGCAATCATTGCCACCGAAATATCTTCCCTCCACTTTGGCCCCCAGTACCAGCTCCTCACTTTTCCCCTCCCTCACACCCCCTCCAATATGAACCCCTAATAATTTATACATTACTATCAATTTTTATATCATACTCTGTCCGATGTGTGACTTCACCCATTTCCCTGCTATCTGTACTCCAGAGAAGTCATATGTAGATCCATGCAATTGGTTTCCCGCTTCCATTCCACCCTCTCTCCACCCTCCTGGTATCATTCCACCCACCCTGGTTCCAAACGGATCATCTATCCTGAATTGCCCATGTTTCCAGCTCCAGTGTACATTCTCTGTTCTAGCTGGAGTGTGAAGTAGAATTGGGATCATGATAGTGGGTGGGAAGAAGTATTTGAGAACTAGAGGAAAGTTGCATACTTCATTGTTGCCACAATGTACCCTGACAGGTTCCTCTCCTCCTTGCAACCTTTCTGTGAGGGGATGTCGCTTCACCTATTGGTAGGTTTTGCATTCCCACTCAGTACTCGACCTCATTTGTAATGATACAATTTTTAGTTTTTTGATGCCTGACACCAGATCCCTTTGACACCTCATAGTCATACAGGCTGGTGTGATCTTTCCATGTGAGTTTTGTTGCTTCTGAGGTAGATGGCTGCTTGTTTACTTTCAAGCCTTTAAAACTCCTATGCTGTATCTTTTTATAGCCAGGCACCATCAGCTTTCTTCACATTTGATTATGCATCCATTTGTTGTCAGCAATCATATCAGGGAGGTGAACACACAATTTTATGATTTTTAGTTCTTAAATCCTGAGAATTGTTCCCTTTTGCACCTAATGGACACACAGGATGGTGTGCGTCTTACATGTGGGCTTTGTTGCTTCTCAGCTAGATGGCTGCTTGTTCAATTTCAAACCTCTAAGACCCCAGACATTATATCTTTTGATAACTGGGCATCATCTGCTTTCTTCACTTTTGCTTATGTATACATTTGTTTTCAGTGATCATATCAGGAAGGTGAGTATCATGGAATGCAAATTTAATAGAACAAAATGGTCTTGCACTGAGGAAATACTTGAGTGGAGGTCATATGTCTATTTGCTGTCCTAATGCTAACCCTATAAGATTATGCATGTTGATCTATTTCCCCATCATCCTATATAAATATATACACCTACGAACATGCCTATATTTAGACCTCTATAAATGCCCTTTACTGCCCTCTTCCACCATCATGCTCAGCCTCTATTGAGGTTTCAGTATTTTCTCTCTGTTATACATTACTCTTGATCAATCCTTATTGTGTCTTTCACACCCACCTTGTCACTGATTTTGAATCTCTGCTATTCCCTTGACCCTGGGCTAGTCAGCACTCCCGCCCTCCCCTCAACCACCCCTGGAACCATCAGCCCCGTCATTTATGTCCCCAGACTGTTTATCCAGCCTATCTTATCTAGATAGACCTGCAGAGACAACAATGTGTTCAAAAAACACAGGCATCCTAAGATGAAGCAACCAAAGAAAATAAAACAATGATAACAACAAAGAAACCCCAATGTCATACGCACACACACGCATACATTAAAAAACAACAACCTGTAAATAGATCAGGATCTGTTGACCTTCACGAATGCCCCCCGGTTGAGTCGAATTTGGTTCCACACCCTGACCCCAAAGTATATCTTTGGCACTCTATCTGGAACTCTATGCTCTGTTGCACACCCTTAGTTTTTTTTTACCATGGTGTGGTTGGTCAGAAAGGATGTAATCCCAATGATGATTCTCCACTGCTGTTCCCACAGGGCCTTTGGTCAGTGAGAGAAGCCATATTTCATAGTGGGGCCAGCCACATGATCCTCCCTGTTCTGGGTGGGAATATTGCCCTGAAGGCTCGGTGGGCCAGGATATACTCCATTCCTCTTCCTCCCCCTACATTTGTTCTTGTGTGCTCTGGTCAGGCTTATCTCATTCTGCATGCTGTAGCTTCATTATTGTCCACCAAAGCACACTCTGGGTGGGGGTGGGTGGGGGAAGAGGAGGCAGCTGCACCTGTAGTTGGGATTGGGGTTGGGTGTTCATACCCCTCCACTGGTTCCTGCTCCGTGCCATCAGACTGCATTCTTATCCTGAAACACAGGGTTTAAATCTGGTCCCTCTTGCCCTGTGGAGATATAAACTATATGCTCCCCTTGCATGGGTGAGTACCCCTTTCCCTCTCTACACATCACCACCTGCCCCCCCGCAACCCCCCAAAGCAGTTAGCTACCATGGATTTGATCTGGCCCCTGCTGTACTATCTGGGACCCCCTATAAATTCTTAATGTGTAGTCCACACCACTTCAGAGGTCCCACACATTCCCTCATCTTCAGACTCAGAGGGGATTCTGTTGCTGGAAGTGTGTGAAGGTGGCTGGGGGCCTCATTGGCCTGGCAAACATACTACTCTTGAGGTTAGTGACCTGAGGGGAGAGTGTGCTAGAGCGACTCCTAGTTGGCTTCAGCACAGGAGACAAGCGGGCGCCCACTGGAGTCCCCACTGATGAGTAATTAAGAGTTCCTGGGGAAGGTGGTGGAGTCTTGCAGTGTATCTTCATGTGTTACTGGGTGAGTGTAGGATTTGTCACAACCTCGAATCTTGCAGTACAAGAGTTTGTCACTGGGGTGGACGTGTGAATCTTTCTTGTGATCACTACTATTGGAAAACTTCGTGTTACAGCCATCAAATTCACATTTGAAAGGTTTTCCCCTTGTGAGAACCCTTGTGAATCTTGACGTACATGGAATGCTCACAGAACTTGCCATAGCCTGGTAACAGACAAGGAAAATCTTTTGTACCAGTGTGAACCCTAATGTGGTCGATGAGCTTATATTTAACCTTGAAGGGCTTATCTGGAAGCATATTTGGCTTCTCTCCTCTTGGTGTGTGTAGCACTGTGACATGGTTCACCAACTCATTAAAACAATTCTTTAGATATATTTAATTTCAACATTTATCAAAGTCTAATGTAAATTTATATACTCATGATATGGATGTGCTTGTTTATCTTTTAATAAAACATTTATATTATTGAACTATTGAATTGCATGATATGTGGATTAAGTGCCAAGAAAACTGTTTAAAAGCTAATTGAATCTTGGCAGAGTATTGCATATGCAGGATATGGAGCCTTTTCAACATGGTTCAGCACTGATTGGTTCTTTAATTTTATAATCCCAGTTACCGAGAATGCCACTTTTCCTAAATACTCAGTGAAAAATGGCATAGAAGTATGTTTTGGGCCATTTCAGAAATTGTCAGAGTGGCTTTTTTAATCTCAAATCGAAATTCATCTAAAGAATTTTTTAAGGAATGTAATTTAAACTTGCCACTTGGTATTTGGTAGCTGAACTTTTAATGACATATGACTTATATTTTATTCCAATTGAATATGATTTATGAGTCGAATTTAAGAATAAAAAATTGAAAGGAAATACTCCTGAAACTATCTCCAGGCAATTCAGATTATCAGTGATAAGTCTTCAAATTAAAGCTTTGGTAAGATTATTTTCAAGGAATAAACCATTTAGTTGCAAACACTTCTAAAGAATGTTTTTTTTTTAAAAAAGAATGGTTTTTCGTTCTCTTCTTCCATGTTTGTTACCTTTTTAGTCGAACTTTCATTTTTATCTTCCAATAAAAATTTATTTTTTTCTTGAAGCAACTTATTTAAATTTTGGGGTTTTTAAAATAAATCCAACAAATAATGTGCTTTGGAAATCCATGAAATTATGCAATAAATTAAAATAATTAGATTCTGATCAGTTAAAAACATGACTTTATTTTTCAATGTCAATAATCTGTTTAAACTCTATTCTCTTGACATGGACTGAACAGGGGTTCTGCTTGCCTACAAAGGGACCCTGTGAGACCAACTTATGAACAAAGGACTCTGTGAAAATTGTCTTGGGAACCACCTGAACTTGAAGTCATGTCGCAGTGAAAATCTTGACATAGGACTATACTCAAAGACAGTTATTGAGCATGCAGCTCCAGACCCAAAGTCTAAATACATTAATAAGAAAAGATATATAAAACACCAAGGCTTTGATGAAATCAGAAATGTTCCCCTAGACAAGGTCCGTTGTGCCTTTTCAACTCAATAGGGGGCACCTATTCACATCCAGAGCTATCACTCTCATCTCTAAAGAACTTACCTGAAAATGACTATGCTTCAATAAAAGTGGCATAACATTTTGCTGCTACAGTTACTCTGTGTGTGTGTGTGTGTTTGTGTGTATACCTGGATTCTATGAAGCAAAACAGGTCTGGAACTTGCCAATTCTTCCATAGAGAACAGTCCAGGCACTAAACTTTATTTTCTTAGAGCCAACTTGGATCTACATGAAGTGATGAGCTTTTGTGATCTTGATAAGATTGTGAATACCTATCATTCTTTAGTTAAATACAGAGACCAGGCTGATTTGAGAAGTTCTAAGTTTATTTCTGCAGGTTCATGACAAAAAGAAGCAGGGAGGCTAACATCTCCCCAAACAGCTTCAGAGAATAGTGAAAGGAAAGCCAGTCATATACAATCAACCAGTTTTTTAATTCAAATAATTTAGCCACTTGCTGCCCAAATGGGTCATTTTAAGTATTAAAAGAGATATACTAAAAGATAATTTATTGCTTCATACAGTAAATATTTAAGAATAATACAGATGTTTAAAGTTAAATTGCTATAAGAAGTTCTAAAATATTCATGGGAAACATTAAATAATACCTGACAAAATGATAAAATTATCATGTAAGATTTTCTGTATTAATTGCTTCTTGATTGGCATTCTGACTTGCAATATTCTTCATTTTATCTAATCATAATTGGTTGTGTGATTTATTCTTAACCGTCATTTCACTGAGGAAATAGGATCCTCTTCCTTCAAAGGTAGACTAGTTAGACTACAGTTATTGGGTTTGACATATTGGAAACAGGAATTTCTTTTCTCAGAACATTTCAGGGTCAACTTTGTAAAAACCCTTTTGGCTTCTGCTAACTTACAGTAATTGTTCTGACAACTAATTTTATCCCTTTGAACACTTTCTGGAATTGCATAATTCACGCATGATACCTGATGGGAAATTGGGGCATAATACAAAGCTGTAGTTAGTTACATAATATGGTGTCAACTTGAAATGTAGTGGTGAAGTCTAGCCTGTCAATCAGGCCTGATGATGCTGCCTTGTGAGCATGACCTCCTCATATGGAGGCTCCTGGGAGCCTCTATCTTTCTCTGTGCTTCACCTTTCTGCTGTTGAGTCACTTGGTATGATCTGTCTTCATTCTGCATCATTGCATATGGCTGCATGAGTCTGAAGAGGGATATGGGAACTAAAATTAGATTTATGGACTTATTCAGGACAGGTCTGGGATTTTGCTTGCTATATATCTTTTGCTGTAAAGCACTTTTGTATATATTTGACTGTACCTGACTTAGTTTCTCTTCTCAGCCCAGCCTAACACATTAGGGCACCAGTGGGGGGGGGGGTGGTTGCTGGAGAAACATATTGTGAAAATAAATAGCGTATGTTTTCCTGACCTCTGCATCGTGACAGTCTCTTCTTTGGTTACCTGGAAGTCTTGTATAGCAATACAATTTATGTATTGTTTTCTGGAAAAGACATGGGAAGTTACACTGATTCCTAGAAGTTGTCCTTGGTCAATCCTGTCAGAAATGCAAAGATGAATGTGGTAAGAGTAAATTTTGGCTCACAGACAAAATGTTCTCTTGAACTGTTCTGAGACCATGCAGACTAGTCAAAATGATTGTCAGAAAGACTGGCCCTGACTTGTGGCAATGCAGCCAGAGGTCTACACAATATTGCATACAAATGGGATAATCTAGATTAGAATTAAATTTGACTTTTAAAAATTGAGTGTAGTATTTGGCTGTATTGATTTAAACTGCTATTTGTTATTGATATAATGATTGATAGAAGTGATTATTAAGAAGTATGTTAATAGAGAGTTTGTCAGCTCACTGCTTCCACCAAATTAAATGAGATCTTCAAATGGGAATAGCACATGCTTGCAAAGGAGCCACTGAAAAGATAAGCCCCACCCAGCTCCTTCAGTACTCAGGATATTTGCTTTCTAAAACATTTGCTGACTGGCAAGACTAGCTGTTGGGACACTGAAGGAAAAAAAAAAGAATTTGGTCCTTTTGAATTTTGAACTAGTGGTTTGTGCCCAAAGATGGAAATTTTAGAGCGATGAAGACACTTTACTCCCTGGGGTTGAGCTATAAAGGGAGGCTGCAGATACCTTGAAATGCCTGCTAAGTGAATTCCTAGATCCACTTGTTGAGTGAAAATGGGAAAAAAACAGCAATAGAGAGAGGGGAAAGTGGTGTGTGTTTGAGCCTAGCCACTGATACCTGTAGACTCGGTTCACAGGGAGTAGAATATACAAGAGTTGCATGCCTTGTCTGAAGTTTGTTAAAAAGGAACCTGAAGCCTGTGGCATGACCTAGCCACAGATGGATAGGGTTGTTGAGAATTTGTGAGAGGGTCCGTCGTCAAATAGCAGGGCAGCCAATGTGTACCCTTGAGAGTCTAAGCGAAGTGGTTCACATTGTGTTGGCCAGTACCCAACCAGAAGAAAAGATTTTTGAGCCTGTGAATTGATGCGTTATTGCTGCTAACTCTATGGGTGTCCTGTCCTGCTTTCACTTTGTTTATGGATGTGGCAATGCAGCCAGGGGCCTAACTGAATGAAGCATTCAGTTTCAACTGAATGAAGCATCTTCAATTCAAAAAACATGCTTATTTCCTCATAACACTGGGCTGATTTAAGTGGGCAGTATAGAAATTACACACCCGAATTGGAGAAGATAAAGGCACGATGTGGCTGGATTACAAACTTTCATGAGTAGGGAATATTTTGATAGGACTAAGGCTTAAGTGTTCACAGAACAGCAATTGTTAAGTATAGAAAATTTTAGTTTTATTCAGTTATAGTGTATTATGCTTAAATGAGGATGGCCCATTTTGAGTTATAAGCATTTTAGCTTTGTACTGTTTGCAGAAATTGATTTTGCCATTGCTTTGTTTAAAAGCTACAAATGGCTAAAGAGTTGTGTGAAGATGTCACAATGAGAAGGGGTAGCTTTTGATAGTTACATAATTTGTATTACCTTGAAGTGTAGGAGTGAAGTCTAGCCTATCAGCCAGGTCATAGACTGGTACCTCCTTGTGGCCATAACCTCCTCATAAGGACAGTTGGGAATCTCCACATCTCTCTCTGCTTCCCCTTCTGCTTGACTTGTCAAGTCACTGGGAAAGCTTGTCAGAGACCTTGCTCTTTGATCCCCACAACTCTGCACCCTCTGGCCTGTGGCCTCTTTGCATTCAGCATCATTGCATGTGGCTGCATGAGTCTGAAGAGGGATTTGTTAACTAGCTTTGGACTTATGGACTAATAATGGACTTATAGACATGCTCTAGACAGGCCTGGGGGGTTTCTTTGATATATAACTACCTCTTAATCTAAAGCTCTCTGTGGCACATATGTGAGTGTCACTGGATTTGGTTCTCTAGTCAGACTCTATGGATACTGTATGGTTGTTTGGCACCTTTTCTCCTTACAGGGTATGTTTGCTTCCTAAAGTAACAAACGGATGGAAATAAATACATAGTTCATCAAAAGTATGACTTGTGTTAGGAAAGGAGTAAATAAATTTTACAACCAAAGTTCCATCTAAATTTGTATACCTATGGGTGGAATGACTATTACTTTTTGTATACCTATGGGTACTTAGAATATGCTGTTACACAGATGAATGTTGAAGAAGAGTAAGAAATGTAAATTTGTGATTTTCACATTGGGCCATTTTCCAATCTTCCATCCTGAGACATGGCCTTGATGACAATTGCCACTTTAACAACTGGATTTCTGAATCAAGAAAGCATCAGATATTTTTTTCAGCTAAAATTAGGTGAACCTGCTGAATCCCATCTGAACTATGTGACTGGTTGAGAAAATGTTTTAAAGGTTTGTTAAAATGTGTAGAGGGCTTCACCAAGGGGACACAAGAAACATGATTCACAGAGAAAAAACCTCTCAAGGTCTGTGGCTCAACTCTTTATCTAAAAGTCAAAAATATTTTATTAGTCCAAACTTGCTGGATTAGGACATACTAAAGTTTAAAAGAGAATGTTATTGCAAGGAGGTGGAATGGTAGTATCTATTATACATGGGGTTCTCTGAAAATCAAATCTTAAGCAGACCAGATTTCTAAACATGTCATATTTCCAATATTGAATAATAGCAGGCTAACTGGATTTCCCATGATATCAGTCTGAGTCCATGTCTTTGCTAAGAATTAAAAACAAAATACCATTAAATGTATGATTTTAGATGAAGTTCTTGATTTTGGTAGTATTCTAAAGCCTAGCATCTGACTCTGGAGGTCCATCTACAGATATAGATATGGATATGGACATGGACATGGACATGGACATGGATAGGGATATGTTAGTCTGGGTTGACTTGAGAAACAAATCTAGGGAGACTCATGTGCATAAGAGAGACCTTTATATCAAAGAGCAATCATCCATTAAGAAAACATCTCAGCTCAGTCCAGATCAAGTCCTTAAGTATGATATTAGCCTATGTGTCTATTATGAATCTGTAAATCCTTTTCAGACTCACAAAACACATGCAGTGATGTCAAATTCAGAATGATCACAGTCCAGTGGGTATAAAGTCATGTAGGTTCTGTGGTCATGTAAAGCATTTCAGTGCTGGTGCGGTTCAACATGTGGCTCCTCCAGTTCCAGGCCTCTAGGGTAGCTCTACGTGTCTTGTCTTTGGGAATACAGAAGAAAGAGTGTGTCTGTCCTACCTCCACTGAGCTATTTATCTCCTTAGCACCTATAAATGAGGTCATCAAGCAGTGACCTTATTGACAGGACAAACTCCACCACTCAACTCTTAGTAGCATTGAACATAATTAGAATGTCATGATTACATACAACCATAAGGACTAAATTTCCCCCAACAACTTGCTACTCTAAAGGAAGTTCCTGAGGATCACTAAAGGCAAAATCTTTGTAAAAGCTTAATGTATATGCTAGGAGAAAGAAATATTGAGTCTAGCCACCAGCTAAGTAAATATTTCTTCTTTCTAGGAGCCTGCAAATAATATTTTCTTGTAATGCATTATGTCCTCCAAAAGTAAATCATTGTCATTTGTAACACAAGAACCTATTTCTGGTAACATTTGACTTTAAATATAAATATTAGAGTCTATTTTTTTCAGCTCTAGTAAACTTGCTTGCTAGGAACTTGATAAAGATTGAAGCTAAAATCAAGTGAGAAATAATCATGGCAATATTGTGTCTTCCAAAACGTAATTATAAGATACTATTTTTATTTGCTCCAATGGTGTTACTTTTAACTTATATATGGAGTCGGTGGCAACAATAGTGAGAAATACATACTTTGTTAAATTTGTACCTATTATATCTTTTGGGGGGCTAGCATGAATCTTTCTTTATTTTATAATTCTGGTGTTCACAAAAAATCAATAATGCATAGTAGTATAGGTTCATAAATCTTTCCTAAACATTCTTATTAGTTGCAACTATTTAGTAAGTTTTTTACATGCATCATTTTCTCATCTGCAAATAAAATCCACTTTTATTCTTTATGTTGCTTAAATTTACTTCCTATTTGTGGCTAACCTAACTCACTCCATGCTTACCTTGCTCCTCATTATATCCTATAGAAGGCATATACATTGCTGTATGCTCAGAATCAAAAGAGATTTTTCTTAAAAGAGCATTCAGAGAACTCTGAGAGTTTCAGTATGATGAATAAAGTAGGTTGATTTATGAATATTGAGCCATCCCTGCATTATTGTATGAAACTATCATATGCTCATTTAGAATGGAATTTCCTCACTTGTCTGAACTCTTTTCTTTGCTCTGTTATGAAAATTTTGCTTTACTCATTGTTACAAGAAAATTAGAGACTTCTGAAAGACAAAATAAAAACCTGTGATTTATTCTATATGAAAATAATGGCCTAAAATTAAAACATATTTTAAAAATGTGTAAATATAATATATGTGAAAATCTACATAACTCAGGGAAGAAATTATGTTTAAAATATAATAGAAACTGAACCACAAAAGAGATATTTATTATAACAATCCTATCAAAATTGTGAAGGAATTATGGGAAAAGACCTTCTATATATCTAGATGTCAAATCCAAATGTCATGAGAATCGAGGCTAATTGTCAAAGATACAGTAACAGTCATTTGTTAATTGCAACAAACCATCTGCTACTTTGAAACAATTTAAGAAAAATCAATTTTTTTCTGTTCCTGCTTTTTAAATTAAAACAAAAAGATTGACATAACATTTTCTGTAAAGTCAAATAAAAAGTTACTTTTACTTATAAATATAGCAAGCTCTTGAGTTCATTGTTTCTTAATATATGCACATTAAAATATTGTTTACTGTTTTACCATTAAACACAGAAATTCTTATATTTAATAATTCTTGGAGTCCTGGTAGTACTTTTGAGTAAGCACTCTATTTTTAACCAGAATTCAAATGCACCAGCTACACATAGCAGGATGAGGCTCCTATTAAGATTAATACCTTCTGAAACCCTGCATTTATGGCTATGATTAACAACTAACCAAGTTGCAGTGGATTTTAGGGATGACATTTTATCAAATCATTTAAACAAAAGCTTGACCCTATGAACCAGAAACTCACATCCACCCTTAGGGAAGAAAAAAGTATCTGGTAGGATTCTTTTCTTAAAAAAAAATAATTTTCAAGGCTGTAAATATTTGTGGAATTGGGCTGCTATATTTTCCTCCTTTGGTACAGTTGGGGGATTTGGATCTTTGGCCTTTCAGTTAACAGCTTAGCATTTTAAGCCTGTATCACTAGGGATCCTTGTAAATTGAGTTGAAATAATAAAGTACAATAATGTAGAGCAGTGATTCTCAACCTTCCTATTCCATGACCCTTTAATACAGAAGCTCATGCTATGGCGACCCCCAGCCATAAAATTATTTTCTTTACTACTTCATAACTGTACAGTTATGAATCATAAGGTAAATATCTGAAATGCAGGATGCATTTTCATTTTTACAAATTGAACATACTTAAAGCATGGTGATTAATCACAAAAACAATATGTGAATATATATTGTGAAATATTTACTTCTAGATACAAATAAAAAATGCTGTCTTGAAGCATGGTATAGCATGGGTAACAGTCTTAATACAACAACAGTAAAGTACATTGCTACATTTTGCGACAGCATGCATAAAAAGTCGATGTCAGTGAAAAGACTGAGATTGTTTCTTTTGCACCAGATCAGAAATTCTTGGGGAAGTCTTTACAAGAGCACAACGAACATCTTCCACAACAAATCTACTTCTGTATTTAGATTTTGTTACCAACAAGCTGGAAACCCCTGTTTCATAAAGACATGATATTGCAAAGGGAAGAAGGCACAAAACAGTCTCATCTAGAAAAAGATATGACTACAAACACTTAATCCAGAATTTTGTAACTGCCATAGTAGAGAAATCAGTTCTTGCTGCATTGCTGTTGATAAGTTCAATGAACTCCTCTTGTGCTGTCTCAGGGATATCAACTTTGACTGTGAATGGGCTCTGGCAAAGGCAACTGGGTGTCAAGTAGATTTGGAAAGTACATTGAAATTTTGTCTGCCAGCACGTTCAAGTGTTCTTTCACAGGAATTATCATCATGATCCTTTTGTCTGGTTCAATATCATGTCTCTCAAAGGAAGCAGATAAGGTAAGCAATATGCAAATTTTATTTTTATCCTTCTGTTTATTTATTTACTTAGTCAAAGCTGGTTTCTTTGGAATGATTGGATCTATTCAGATTAATCGAGACATGTTGCAGTAATGAATTTAACTCTCAAGATGGCCAAGATGTCGGCATATAAGCTATTTTCTGAAGTTCATTGTTATCTCTGAAAAGTACTTCAAACTGCAGTTTTACTTTTTGAATAAAAAAGGTTTCAAGTTTACCACGAAGCTCGGAAACATGTTTTAAAACGCTTCCTCTCAATAGCCATCTCACTTCAGTGTGAAACACCAGAGCATTGTTCGATGCATCCAACTTGTTGCACAGTTGGGAAAATAGTAGTCTGTTTAAAGTACTTGCCTTTAAAAAATTGACAGAACTTATGTTGCTTTTCATTACTTCTTGTAACCCTTATGGTAGCATCTTCATTGTAAGTAATTTTCGATGAATCATATAGTGAGTTCCGATGACTTTTGGTGACTCATTAAGAACCAAGCACTGAAATCCTGATTGACATCATAGCATAGCTGGAACACCATCTGTACAAACACCACAAAACTTTCCCAAGTGATCTTAAGTTCTTTCTGAAATAAACCAAGTGTGTGTCAAATACATCACATGTAGTTGTTGTCTCAAGAGTTTTGCAAAAAAAAGCAACACATCTTTGAAGTTGCCATCATTGATAGACTTTATGAAAACTCAACAGTTTTCAACGTCTATAGATTCATCAAACTGTATGCTAAATGTTCGAAGTGGATCACATTGAATTTCCAGGTTGACCTGATCAAGAATATCAGCAAACATGTCATCTATTCTTCTGCAGACAGTGTCATGATGATTCTGAGTAAAAATTTTTAATAGTCAAAAGAAATTTCTATGGATGCAAAATTAAAGAAAGATAGTCCAATAGCATTTAAAAATCATACATTTATTCCCCTAGAGGGAAACTAAAAATACATGTTTTTATAGTGAAGTGATGTGATTGATCAAAGTAATTTTATAATGCTGCAACAAAAAATTATGTGAAGAAAATGTGGGAACAAAAATGAGACGTAAATATCTGAGAGTTAGTGAATCTCAGTAACATCAATGTTGTGGCTTATTTTACTATTCTGTTTTAATACGTTACTAAACGATTTTAATAAAAACTGTAAAATTGAAATTGAATCATTTATGGTGAAATATAACTAAAATAAGGGTTCTATGCCCTGAATAGAATTCTATATCCTGAAAATTTTCCAGTATTAATGATAAAATAAGCTTTTTTCAAAAATTTGATATAAATACTTGATGAAGATGCATCTATAATGCATATTTAAGTAGATTTAAATTGATCTTAGGAGGATAGTTCAAAACATAACAATATTAGTACAATAAATATGAGCATTGATTATCAATTAATAAGAATATTATACATTTGTTGGTATTTTTAAAAATAGGACTAAAATATTAATAAGAATAACATTGGGGGTATAATTGTGGCGTAGTTGTTGTGCACGGGACTGTGGCCCACTGGGATGGAGGTTCAATTCCAGCTCCATGGAGCAAAGGCTGGTCCTCCTACTTCCACCACCTGAGGGGAGTGATGCCAAAACAACAAAACAAAACAAAACAAAAAGAATAATATTGGGGTTAAGAAAAAATAAAATAATGGTAACTCTTTCATAGTTTAATTGTTCCTAATTAAAAAAAATTGCTAGCTGTGTACATTCGTGTTTTGATTTAAAAGAAAGCAAAATGGACCAGTTTAACTGCAATCAATGGCATTAATTATAGTCACTATATAGTGCAAGTAGCATATTTATCCATTTTCAAATGTTTTTTCATACCCAAACTCAGTATCCTTCAAATAATAACTCCTAATCCCCAAATTCCCTCTCTAGTTTCTGACAATTAATCAATATTTTCTTTATGCATTTGATTAATTTGTTAATTTAGTGGGAGAATTCACCCTTTCTATGGGGAAGATCTAGGTTTGATTCTTATTAATGCTTCTCATGCTTAGTGCCCATTAGTCAGTGGAGCTTTGCTTGCTGTTAGGTATCAGCAGAGCCTTCAGAAGAGGATTGACTAGGAAAAAGATCTGGAAACCCTACAAATCACAATGATTCTATTTGTAGCTGGGTAGGCTGCAGGAAGGGACAATGGCTTATTTTCTTCCATTGTACAAGGGTAAATTAAATAGATTGCTTCTATTGTTCCAATTCAGACCCATGAGTTTATTTCAAACAGAACACATATCAATAAATTTCTGTAATTAGTAGATAATCAAAGACCCAATGACCAAAGTAATACAATTGTCTTTGTCTCATCAGACTTGCTTAAAAATTCAATCAAAGCAGTGATTTCTGAGCTTCTCCTGGATCAGTTCAATTCAAGCACAAGGGTCCACTCAGGTAATGATTTTGGGATTCGAAAAGTTTTCTTAAAGTACACAGAACATTCCTGGAAACTTATTATAAAGAATTTTTAAAGAATTGAAAACTTCATTGATGAGAAAGAAATAAATGCACAGAAAAGCCCTCATCCCATTATGACACCATGCCCACTCACACTTCACAATATCAGTGGTAAATTCTGCTGGATTTTAATTTCATTTTCCCACAAACTTAAAAAAAATCCTTTGTATTTTCTTCATGGATGTTAAATACATCAATTTAAATAAATCACTTAATAAACTTATTGCTGCATATCTACATGTAGAGTGAATTGAAAAATAATTTGATAAAGTGCTCTTCATTTGATGAATAATGCCACATACTAATCAGCTCTTGGATTTTAAGGGCTTTTTAATTTCATAATTCCCAATGATTAATATTACAAATAATTGCATTGCAAACATGTACTTCTGTACAAATGATTAAACTATGCCCAACTTTAGATGAAAGCATCTTACCAGGCTAAGGCTCATTATGTCTAATCAGAGCACTAAAAGTTTTCTAGTAATCTAAACTTGGAATCTAAATTTGGAATTTGGAATCTAAATATATCTGGATGACATGCCATTCTAAAGCCTATATTACATGTTAGCATAATACATATTATGACCATCTAAATATTATAAAATTTCATTAGCATTAAATTAATAAGAAAACAGGATAAAATAGTACTTTGGATGTGAATGTTTATAAATTTAACCCTAAAATAAATTCTTTAAAACTGAATTTTCATTTTTTATCAGTTTCCTGAATTTGCAATGGATTTTGGAAGTCTTGTTTGTTTTTATGTTTGTTGTTTTGTTTGGTCTCACTGCCAAGATCCATTTTAATGAGCAATATTTGACATTTATACATATAAATCTATTTATATATATATAAGCCTGGGCTGAGTCAGAAGTGAAAGCAAACTGTATCTTTCAGGTAAAGCACATCAGATGTAGGGAACTCTTTTGGTTTCATAATGGTCCTACGACCACAAAAGCAACACCATATTTTAGTTTTCCATCTTTGAGGTAGAGAATGTGTCTCAAAGTTGAAGATACTACTATCTAAATTCAAAGTACAATTCTAGGGGAAATTTCCCCTTTGTTTATTTGAACTCTTTGTACCTAGCAATACTTGAAGTCCCTGAATGTTCACAAGGATGCATCTCTTTTCAAGTTCTGTGCTCCCCATGTATATGTCTTTGTGCCTTTTCTGCTCTCTTGTAACTCATACATATTTAGATTTAGAACCCACCCTACACCAGTACGTCATAAATAAAGACACCAAGCTCACAGCAACGGGCCAGTGCTGACTCAGCAATGCTATAGGACAAGCTAGAACCTCTCTGCGAATTTCTGAGACTAAGTCTTTAGAGGAGTAGAAAGCCTTGTCTTTCTCCCAAGGGATGGTTGGTGGCTAATGCAGTTAGTTGTCCAGCACAGAACCACATATGTCACTAGACTCCTTCTTATTCTCAAATGTTTACGGGTAACATAAGTCCATGGAGTCAATACAAGTACAAGGGTAGAAGTTCTACACGTATCTTTAGAGAATACAGTTCAATCCAGAATAGCAGTCTTCACCAAAACCACCAGCAGTCAAGTCTGAAATTTGTTGGTCACTGTTGTTAAGCTAATTCTAATATGTTTTATTTTATTATTAAATATTTGTCACTGAAATAAAGATGAATTAATTTTTTTCAAAATGTATATTTCTTCTCATTACTCATAAAAAATGTGCCTTTCTGTATTTTTCCATATTATCATGCTTTTACAGTTGGTCAAAATTAACAATTTGTTTCTTAAGTGTTGTACCTCCTTTAAGCACTGATTCTTTACACAATTGTCATTTTATTAACTTCCAGGACAGTCATAAACTCTTACCTACATCTTATTTCAAATTACTAGTCCACTATCATGACTGGGTTTTATGTTATAAAACTTAATTTTCCAAATGAATTTATCTGACATTGCAGGAGTTTCTTGCTAAATCATTTTCTTTTACCCTAATCCTTTTCTTCGCTTTTACCATTTAAGTATGCATGTTGTCTGAAGTATAGGAGGTCATGATATACATTTCTTAAATAATTAAGTATGCAAACTGCCCTAGGTGTGTCATTAATTTTGATTAGAAAGTTTTTTGGTTCTCAAGATTTTATGTAACATATAAACATATTATTAATAGCCAAGGAAAATTTCCACATTGCCAAGTGAAACTAAGTAAATTAGAGGTGCATTGCTTGTACATAATTTATTAATTTTCAATAGTATGTCACTTTTAAATTATAAGATTGCCAACTTACAAGGTATGTGCAATGAAATATAGCAAAGCAAAAGGCTTTGGCTGGGGGAATTTTAACAGTGGGAAAAGATAACCATGGAATGAGTACAAAGTTTTCAGTTGGTCAATGGTTTGATGGGCAGGTCTCCATAAAATGAGTCTTGTGGGATTTGGTGCTTGAATTTTAATTAAGACAAAATCATTCATTGTTAAGTTGCAATCCTTAAAGAGAATGTAAAACTCTTGCAATGGGACTGCTAAAAGTAATTAGATGTTCTGTTGAAATGTAATTGACTTGCATTATTCCGAAAGATTCGATGAATGGGGAAATTTGTCGTGGTCTAGCTTGTTAGTATGATGGGATAAACAGCCCAAATCTATTAAAATTTTTAAAATGGCCAAGAATCTACAGTGGATTATTAAATACCAAAGAAAAATTAAGAAAATTATTTAATATGGACTTCTTAAGTAAATCTATCACAATTTGAAAATAATGTTTTGCACTTCTCATTTTATTACACTAAGGAATATAATTTTAACACCAAAAATGTTTTGTAAGCTATTTTAATGGAATAGTTTATGGTAGAGTGTCATACTAATCTTTAAAATAATGTGAAAACTAACTCATTCTTTTCTTACAAAGTGATAATTAATTCCAATTGGTGTTCTGTGTCGATCCAACTGTGTTCCAAGTTTTCATGAATTTATTAACCTTAATATTCTCCAAGAGCTATGATGCTGCCAAGAGTTAGGTATTTGATTGCTAACCAAATGGTCAGCAGTTCAAACCCACCAACTGCTCTTCAGGAAAACAACGAGAGTTTCTGTTCTCCAAAACATTTACAATCTTAGAAACCTATATAAGTTCATTCTGCATTGAAGCTGACTCATTAGTAGTGGACTTCTGGTTTTTTGTTTGTTTGCTGTAGTTAATAAAATTCTTTAGGTTGATTTACTGTTTCTCAAAAATACTAACTGTGATCCTCACTGTCACTGTTGAATAACAATCTATTGAATTGTTAGTTTGAGTTGTGGCTATTTCACCTCTCTGGACAGTAGTAGTTAATTGAACATATATAACCTTTCCTTGATTGAGCTCTTCCTGGGTTAGCACTAACATTCACCATTCAGATTATGCATAACACAAAATATACTATTTTCCTTTGTGTAGATTCTACAAAATAGTTAAAATATAAGTTCACAGAATGGTTTTTATTTTTTAAAACAAAATCTACTATTAACTTATTCAATAAAACACCACATCTTTATTCTACATAATTTCATTATCTTTTGGTTATCTTCTTTTACATGTTTCATAATATTTATTCTAAATATTCACATTCATAAAGTCCTCACTTCATTTCATTCCCTTATAAAGTCACTCCTGTGGCAGCTCTGAATAGGGTTCAGGTGATCTTTAAGTAAATGTGTGCAGGAGCCGAGGTTTGCAATGTTGTCTGAGAGATGGTTTGTCTCCTCAACCTTTCTTTCTGAACATTACTCTCAATTCTAAATTGTTATATTCATATATGTAATATCTGAGGTGCATAATAGGCTGTATTTCTCCTTACCAAAGTCCAGATGATGTAAATTTCTAACATATATAGAAACAAATTAAACCTGAACTTTTTAAGATAAAATATAAATGCAATCAAGTTTATTCTCACTCATTCAACTCATGTATTATGAAATAAAATTACTCCATAGCATTTTCTTGACTGTTATTTTGAATGGGAATCAACTTGAAAGCATACAACAATAAAGAAATGAATACTTATGTAAAAAATGCCAAACGTTAATTTCATAATGCTATTTTATACTGCCATGGAGGTGATTCCTATACGGATATGTTTAGGGCAGAGTCTGCTTACCAGGGTTTCTGAAATTGTAATTTTTTTTGTTTACTTCTAGATTAAAAATATGTACAAACTTTATCTAGCATTGAAAAAATATAATCATTGGCAATATTTTAGAAAATCTTTGTATATATAAACATATAGTAAAATATTGGATCAAGGAACATAGTGCCTTAAACTTGAAAGTTATACTAGAATAATTCATAAAGTAATTTGATTCTTGTCTATCTGTTGGAAATACAGGTTTTGGTATAATTAAGAATTCCAGTATTTTGTTGGTATTTCAGTATATTTGTAATAATAAACAATTAGTAGAAATATATGTAAGCATACTGTTATTTCTCCCACTGTTAATTTTATAATTGCTATCTATATAAAAATATTTTAGTGGGGGCTTATACAACTCTTATCATGATCCATATATCTATCCATTGTATGCCAAGCACATTTCTACATTTGTTGTCATCATCATTCTGAAAACATTTGCTTTCTATTCATGTCTTTAGTATTAGTTCCTCATTTTCCCCCTCCCTCCCCATATCCCACCCCTCATGAAACCTTGAAAATTTATAAATTTTTATTTTTCTATATTTTACACTCTCTGATTTCTTCCTTCACCCACTTCCCTGTTGTCCATACCTCAGGGAGAAGGTTATATGTAAATCCTTATAATTGGTTTCCCCTTTCTACCCCACGTTGCCTCCACACACCCAGTATCTCCACCCTTACCATTCGTCCTGAAGGGATTATCTGTCTTGGATTCCCCAAGTTTCCATGGGAAATTGTAAATTTTTATGGAAGTTGACAGCCTCATCATTTTTCCTACCCATCTGAAAGTTTTGAACCACTAACTTACACATTAGTAGGCTAAATGCTTAACTCACAGTACTAACAGGGCTCCTGAAGTGCCACTCACTCACTACCATGAGTCAATTCTGATCTATAGCAACCCTGTCTGACAGGGTAGAAAATCCCCTGCGATTATTTCAAGACAGTAGCTCTTTACAAGTTTGGAAAACCTCTTCAGTCCAATTGCTACAAAAGCATCAAAGTCACTTCCAATGTTACTATTCCTCCTCTCACAACCATTCACGGGAGAGTTTAGATCTGGTGAGAAGGAAATAAGAACGTTTTCAAGGATACGAACTTTTTTCTTTTTGTTTTCCTTTTTGTTTGTGGAGTCTTACCCACCATGGAAAAACAAAAACATCATTGCACATCTAATCTCACCAGAAATGGGACAGAATCCCACTAAGTGACCAATATGACTCTTTTTCTTTTTTATTTCTCACCCTCCCTCTTCCTCTGTCACCATACACCATACCCTCCAAAGTTTGATATTTTGGGTATGAAAACCTTTTTTTGTTCCTATTCATGTCCCTTTATGATAATGGTGTCAGGAAATATTTGTGTTAATGAATTATTAGGCACCTCTGAAAAACAATAATGAAACAATAATCAAACATCTCATGACATGGATGAATTTAGAAGACATTATATTCAGCAAAATTAGTCTATCTCATAAACACATATGTGTAAGGACCAGAGTTTATTTATCCATTCCTCCACAGATGGAGTTTTTGTTTAGGTCCATCGTTTAAATCATTTTATTTGTACATCCTTTTAATTATTTCATGTGTTGAATAATCTAAATTATACAAATGAACAAATGCAGATATAACAAGATTAATAATGTACTGTTAAGACCACAATATAAAGGGGAGTAAATACTAAAGAGCTAGAGGATAGCTATGTGGTTCATCAATGCTACACCATAAGAATCCTTGAATAATCAGCCCTCTGTATAGCCCTTCTGTGAGGGACTGGTTAATTATCTTACAGGTGAGACTTGGGTTTTCATTTTGTCTAGACCCTTTTTATTTATTTTTTTGATATCACTGCCCTCTGGTGGTCATGGGAACTACCCAACCTTGCTCCTGGAGAGCTGCTGCTGTCTTAGAACCACCAAACCCCTGGGCCAGTGTCCTGCATTTAACCACTACACCACCGGGTCTCAGCCCTGATTAAGTTCTTTCACACCAATTTTAATGTTTTTTTTTTTTTTTCCACTTCTGATACCTATTCTCATCGACACCTCCTGGTCACACAAGCTGGTGTGCTTCTTCCATGTAGGATTGTTTTGCTGCTTCTCTTTCATATGGTCACTTGTTCAACTTCAACCCTTTCAGATTCCAGATATGCTATCGTTTGTTTTGTTTTGCTTTGTTTTTTGTTTTTTTGGGGGGTGGCATCACTGCCCTCAGGTGGTGGGAGTAGGAGGCCCAGCCTTTGCTCTATGGAGCTGGAATCGAACCTCCATCCCGGTGGGCTGCAGTCCCGCGCACAACCACTACGCCACCAGGGCTCAGCCCGCTATGCTATCTTTTAATAGCCAGGCACCATCCTCTTACTTCCCCACATTTGCTTATGCACCCATTTTGTCTTCACTGTTCATATCCGGAAGGTGAGGATCATGTACTGCCACATTACTAGAACAAATCATTCTTGGACTGAGGTAAGATTTCAGTAGCGATCCACAGTCCTTCTGCTTCCTTACTGTGTGTGTGTGTATGTATTTATGTATATATACACACATATACATCATCTATACACACATATACAGACAAATACGCCTTTCTTTATATATTGACATATATACATATCTATTTTTAACCCACATGTTTTCTTCTTTCTGGTTTTTACCTCTATTTCTTTTTTCTTTCCTTCTGCCCCACTGTCTTCTCAGATACTTTCAATCGACCTAACATAACCAGAAATGTTACAACCTCCTTACCCTCAAATTTAGTACTCTTGTTATTCTGCTGTTCCTGTTATTGGTTTACCTCTCACCTGATTCCACTTCTCCTCTCCCATGGCCCCCTGGAACCATTGATTCCATTGCTCTCTCCTTGAGAATGATAATCCTGCCTATCTTATATAAATAGACACCAAAAGAAAAAGGAAAAAAAGAAAAGAGAGAAGGGGATAGAGAAGGGATAGAGGAGATAGAACCATAAAAATAGTTCCATATCTGTTGTTCTAACCAAGGATAAATGAGTATCTCTGTTAAATAGCAAGCAGGCCCTGTTATCTAATCAACCTTTTTTTCAGGGATCCATGTCCCAGGAACTGGTTACCTCCCTACATGACAGTGTTACAGAGGACAGCACTGAAGATAAAGTTTGGGGATTGCAACTGGTCTGATCTTCCCACATGGGGGCAAACCAATAGGGAAGTGCAACAGAGCAGCAATGGGAATGAAACCATGAAGTTCCTGAGGAATCCTGATTGTAGACTTCTTACTCAAGGGGCAGTGATCTGCATAGTTTGGGTGATATTTATGAGAGGTCCACACCGGAGGTCTAAAGGTGCAATGATATGGAGGTGATAGAACACTACATCATTGACTGCAGAAAGAGCAATTGGGTCTTGTAGAAGGCAGGCTCCTAGTTCAATCTTTTTCTATTATATAAAATGTTATAATAAACATGGGGGTGCAAATATTTATATTTTTTTCCCTATTTCTTCATAATATAGAACATTAATATATACAAATATTTTAATGAATTCCATTAAGCATTTTAAACTCCAAAGTATATAGAAAGGAAAATACAGTCATATTTCAGTTATTAAATGAGTCCATGCTCAAAATTTCCACTTCTTGAACAGCAAAGTTCAAAAAAATCTGCTCAGTGTTTCTAACTTTGCTCAATTGCCAAACCAAAGATCTAACTTGGAAAAAACCTGTTCAGGCCCAAAGGGAGTCACATTTTACCAAGGAATCAGATAATGAAGCTTCATTGTAAGTCCCCTTGTTTTTGTATTTGTAATAATGTAAATATTGTTATTTATAATTATTACAAGTATTGTCATAAATGATATAACATTATAATAATATAAATGTTTGTTATATTTAAAAATGTACATTTCCTCACATTTTGTGTGTAAAATATTATAACAATGACTCCAAAGAACATTACTGATACCAGCAGTAAAGTCAAGAGGAAACCAGTGAGAACCACAATAGAGTTAAATAAAGAAATTGTGAAATTTGAATCACATCACCATGTGTATGATTCTGTGCCTGAATATGACACAGTTTTACAAGATACATAATTTCATGTCAACTTGAAAAATAAGTGTAGGAGTGGAGACTAGACTCTCAATCTGGTCACAGCTTAATGATGCCTTCTTGCGTTCATGACTGTCTCATAAGGATTCTAGGTACTTCCTCTCCATGTTTCACCTTCCTGCATTTAAGACACTCAAAGAGCTAGAGGAACTACATGAGATACAACACTGAGAAACTTCCACCACCAATGACTCCACAAGCCTTTTCAACAACAGACCTGTGGTCTTTCTGCATTTTACATCATTACATTTGCCTGTGTGCGTCTGAAGAGGGAGTTCTGGACTAGTATTCTAAACAGAAAAAAAAAACTCAATGATGATAGCATATCTAAGACAGGGATGAGTGAGAAGACTAAATCTCCATAGATATTTAATATAAAATGTTTTGGGAACAAGTGCTGAACAGATGGAAGCGCTCAAAGTTAGCCATGCTGCTTTGAAAATAACAAAGAGAGAACAGGCATACATTGTGTAGTGTACAAAGGGTCAAGTGCAAGTAAAGGCAAAAGCGATGTATGTGTGGATGGATATGCTGAATATGTGGAGCCTGGAGATTTTCTTTTCCAGCAGGTGGTCAACTCTGGTGAACCGAGATTTTTCTGCAGGGCGGACCCACAGATTTTTAGACAACAAAATATATAAACACAACAGTTTCCTCCTATAATATTTAGCAGGTATTTTCACCACTTAGAGCTGTTAACTTTGTGCTGAATTTCTTGAAAATTGAATTTATACGTGTAATCATTGGGCCTCAAAACCAATTAAAATTGGTTTTAATTTTATTTGTTTTATAGCTTGATTTTAAACAATACTAATGTAGTCCTCAATATGGTATATGATGATAAGCAAATTAAATATATACCATTGGGAATGAAAAACTTATCATATATGTGGAATAGGAACTACTACTATAACCTCTGTGAAACAGTGAATGTGACTTTCATATTTTGCTCTGAATTCAAACCATTGAATCCAGTCACTAGAACCATGAATCAAATTTATGCACCCAACACTGAAGCTAGAGATGTAGAAATGGAAAAATCTCCATAGTGTCTTTAGTTTGAAATTGATCAAATGTACAATCAAAATGCAATGAAAATTACTGGTGTTGTAAATGAAAAAGTTTAGAACAAAGAGGAAAAACCAACACTGGGAAAATATGCTCTTGGTGAGAGAAATGAAGCTTGAGATTGCCAACGATTTCATCCTCACAAGTGCCTATTTTTGAACAAAATAAAGGGCAACTATACACATTGACTATGTAAAAGTGAAACAAATGTAAAGAAGTCCACAAGAGTCAAAAAGTAACCCTGAATCTGTTTCACCTGAATTTCAAGGATAGTTTTGGTGCATTTAGTGGTAGAAGCCCTGATGAGCTGTGAACATCACACTTCAGGTAATTTTCATGTGATGAATAAACTTTAATTGCATTACTTCAAAAGGTAGACATGTACAAGTGAAAGGAAAATAAAATAGTGAGCATAGGACTCGACTTAGATATAAAATTTTATTAAATATAATATTTATTGAACATGTGCTATAAAAATATCAGTGAAAGGACATGAGCAAACACAGATGAATAATACCCTGAGACAACTTTAGAAAAAGTATAATCTTGACAAGAAGACTATGGAAATAAATTGACATAATGGAAATAAGTTTGTGTATTATTTTCATTACTATAGCAAACTATCATATCATATTTCATTATTTCTTAGCAATTCCCATCATGAAAGAATAATGAAAATTTTTGTTACTGATTACTAACTGCACATAATTGTGCTATATCACATTTTCCAGAACCTCGTAGTTGGTCTGGGATTGTGTGAAAGCTTTTGCCAATATAGATATTTATAAGAGATTCTTCTATATGTATCTCTATCTCTGTGGAACAAAACGCAAATTAAAATAGTACTGGAGAACACAAAAAAATTCCCCAAAAGATCGTGATTAAAGCTCTTTAGAGAACTAAAAATTCTCTTTGGAAGACAAAACTAAACTTTGTTATTTTAAACCACAGTGAAATATAAATAAGCCTGACTAATAAAAAGATGGTAGACACATTATTTTTCTAAAGCTTTAATGTATTACTGACATACTTCTAATGTAATTCTGCTTGCCTTCTATATGAATGATTGTCTTTTCTCCTCGATGTATACAAAAAATAGACTTTGTAACATTTTGTGTAGAATTGATATGACTATTGAGGAAGAAAACTCAAATTTATATAGGCTTAATACTGCAAAGAATGTACATCACAGCTCAATGGTAATGATTTGCTATAAAAATGAACAGAATATGTGATGTCTCATGGTTGTTGTGTGACATAGTCAATAGTATATTAAGTATTCAATACCATATTCAATAGTAAAACATGCTATATACTTCAGTACTTCAATACACAATCAGTACTTCATACAACAATTCTTTTGTTGTTATGTAAAGGACCATGCTGTGCTCTAAAATTAATGATGTTTGTATTCAATCAAATATTAAAAGTGCTTTAATATTATTTCTATTCAAGGTTTAATGACTTTCAATTTTCCTTTCATAAGTTATTAAACATTAAGTTAATAATTAGCATAAAATATTTATGTGAAAACAAGCAGTGGAAAAGCAGATTAAGGGGCAATTTAATTCCTCATGGATTCTGTACATAATTTATACTAGAAAGTATCAAATGATGGCCATGGGTTTAAAGAAAATGAAGAATTTTATATTAAACAACCTTGAAGTTCAATTGTGATTCCAGTTTCTTTAGTTTAATTGTGTCATTGCATCCTCTTTCCAAGGGTTCCAATGTATTTCTATTTAATTTTCTATTGATTCATGCACAGTTATATCACATAGATTACATTACTTTCTTAGTGTCTGTGTAGCTATCAATCAAATATCTCTGAAATGTAATTTTATATATTATATAGTATATATAAATCCTTACCATCACATTATTAAATAATAATTGATGTAAATTCATAAAAGTCTTTTTGATTTTCCTGCTTTCCTTTTTTTACATACAAATATGACTTCATTAGTTATTCCCTATTTTCATGAATTATACAGTTTAGCAAGAACACTATACAGAATGACAGGTGATTTGAATTGTGGTATTAGGTCTGCACATATCAAATTATACGTGGGCATATTTATCTTATATTGCAAAGTGGATTCTCCTTTTGCACTTTTTAATAAAATATTTTGATTTACATGCCTGCCATGTTTTAGAAAGTCCTAGCATTCTGTTTTGTTCTGTTTATTATGTAACTTTTTATAACATGGGGTAGTGTGTTTGAATTACATTAGGCCTCTTAAATTTGCCATTGATTTTTCACTGATGATCTTTAGAGTTCTGGGCTTTATCTTTAATCTACCCGGGGTTTCTTTTTCCTTTCCAAATTGTCATATTGTCTGCACGATTTCTATTGAAAAATCTGAGTCCACCACTTAACATTGTAATTAGGATATATTGTTAGTTGCCATCAAATAAATTTTCTTTCTTCTTTTTTTTGGGGAAGGTGCATCACTGCCCTCTGGTAGTGGGAGTAGGAGGCCAGCCTTGATGCTGGATTTGAACCTCCAATCCAGTAGGCTGCAGTCCCACACACAACCACTACGCCACCCAGATTTCTACAAATAAATTTTCATTACAGTTGTTAAGAGTAGAATGCGTGTTTATTGTTCACACTAGTAGAATAAAATTTTTGAAAACTGCCATCTTCCTCCATTTAGCGTGCTCATGTCTACTGGTCCAATTGCTAAGATTTTTGTTTTCTTCACATTCAGTTATAATTCACTGCAGGAAGGCTGTAGTCCTTGAACTTGATCAGTAAGTGATTCAAATCTTCTGCTTTTTCAGCAAGCACAGTTTGCCAGCTGTATATCACAGACTGTTTATTGTCTGGTACTTAGGTTATGTACTTGCATACAATTGAAAGAATATGAAGGTGACACGGTGTTGAAAGTGAGGACTGAAGTACTTGCTGATGTAGACTGAAGATAGCCGCCCTCATTATTAATTAAAAGTCAGTGCAAGAAAAGAACAAAATCCTTACAATTAGACCTCACAACTAAGGTAACAGGACAAAGGTAGAAAAGTTTGAAGATGTAAAAATTTTCATCTTTGCTGAATGCACAATCAATTCTCATGGAAACAGCAGTGGAAAGATCAGAATATGCATTCCTTTGAGTATATTTGCTGCAGGAGAACATTTTAAACTATTGAAAAGCAAGGATGTTACTTTGAGAACTTAGGTGCACCTGGTCCAAATGCCCTTTGTGACTTTCAATATTCTGACAAATTCCTCCAAGCTATAAATAAAAGTTGTGAAATGCAAATCAAGTTATTGGCTACAATATTTCCAGCAGTTTATTAGAAATATAGTAAATGATCCAAATATTTTAGGCTAGCAAAATTAAATGTTTGTAATTTTTTCAATCTTATGCATGAGACCATGTAGCTATGTAGACAAGGATGGCAAGACGTGGTCTCCTGTATTCTGGACATGGCATGCAATCACACTCCCTGGAAAAGGACATCATGCTTTGTAAAGTTGAGGACGGTGGAGAAGATTAAGTCCCTCAACAAAGTAGATGTGATAAAAAAAATTTGCTCAAACATAGGAACAATTACAAAGATGGCACCAGACCTAGCAATGTTTCCTTTCATTATACATGAGTTTGCTACAAGTCAGAATTGATTTTATGTCAACTAATAATCTCACTAGCTTGTCTTGTTCCTTCTTCGGTCTATTGACCTTGTTTCATTTTGGAATATGATATCCTCGTTTACTACCTCTTCACTTGACTAAGTAGGTACCTACTTATCATTCATGAGTAAATCTAAGAGTTAACTTAGCTAAGACTTCTTATGAATTAAATATGTTACTTCCTGTCAAAGCAAGCCTGATGCATTTATCTTGCATAATGTTTACCTCCTTGTGACGCTACAGATTGATTGCTAATTAGCCAGAGTTTTCTCCTTTTATTTTATTTTTTATTTTTTGTTTATTTATTTATTTATTTGTTGTGGGCATCACTGCCTCTGGTGGTCGTGGGCCTTACCCAGTGCCGCTCCTGAGAGTTACCGCTGGATTTGAACCGCCAAGTCCGTGGACTGCAGTCCCACACTCAAACACTTACGCCACCGGGGCTCAGCCCGAGTTTTCTCTTTTTAATATCATTTTTAGTGATGTATCTCTCACAGAACATTTTTGTCCCTTTTTATATTTGTATACCTTATGTTTTAAATGCAGATTTAATTTTAATAATTGAATGTTTCTGTCAAATCAGCAAATAATAAAAACAAACCCAGTATTTTTGAGTCAATTTTAGTTATAGTATGACTCTGTAGAACTGCTTAAAACTGCTTAAGAAAGCTTCCAAGTTTTGTAATTTTTATGGGAGCAGACTGCCACATCTGTATCACAAAATGTGTCTGTTAGATTTGAATTGACAACCTTTAATTTAGCAGCCAAGTGCTAACCAACCATTCCTTTAGGGTCCCTTTGAAATACTTTAGAAGAATTTGAAAGCATTGAATCTTAAACACAATTATTAGTATTCAAGGTAAACTTTATGAATTGGTGATTTCTGTATTCTCCTCAAGAGTCCTAGTCACACAAAGTGTTGTTTCACTTTTTTGGATACAAAGTATATTAAAATAATATTTAGATATTGATGAACAAGTTGAGGTTGACAATTTTTCTTTGCTCTCTAAATTCTCCCCTTTCTATAGAACTATAACAGATATATTAGCATAATAATTATAGCTAATACATGTGGTCTCTATAAGTACTTATTATTGGGAAGATGGCGTGTTATATAAATAGCTCTCATGCAAGCTGTCTAAAGAAACTTTAGGCCCAGGAAATTCCCTGATAGTGCTACGTAGGAGCCAAGTCTTTCTTTGTCCATTATTTTCTTTTTTCTAACCCAAGAATGCTCTTCATTGTTATGGGGCTAATGAGTTCCTGTGCTCTGCCTGTGTGTCTTGTATTATATGGCTATTAGCCAACCCCAGAAAACCCCTCCTCTATAGCCCCAAGGGGGTGTGTGCAGAACCTAAAACCTAAGTTAACTTTAGGGAGAGTTTTCCTGGCCATGGGTGACTGGGACACACTATTGCACCACTTTTTCTCTTTTCTGTGTTGGCAAAATTTTCATCAAGGCTAGTGTGTTATCTGCTTTTATAGCAACCTTGGACTTTGGCTCACCACTGGTTTTATTCTAAAAATGATGCTCTAGTATTTATTTTGTAGCTATATATATATATATAAGTAGTATATGTAAAACTTTGTCTTTAAAATAATACTTTTTGTTTACTTTAGATTAGGTAAATTAATACGTTATTCACTTCCACCAATAATAAAAAAATAATTTGCTGCCAATGAAGCAATTCTCACTCACAGCAACCCCATTTCCTAGAAAAGTCAACATTCTCCCAAAAGCTCCTGGAGGCTTCAAACTGCAATGCATCAGGACCCCAACCCAATGTATGACTATGGTTTTTCATACGCAGCATTAAAGATGAACGCTAAGGCTGAAAGAAATATTTTCTGCAATATCTTATTAAATGGTTGTGCTTGTGGTGGTACAATTAATGTGCTGTCCATTTTGACTCTAAGGAACTCTAACTACACCAGAATAACACACTGCTGGTTCTGTACTAGCCTCCAAAATTCTTTTTTAGACCCATTCATGAAGCCACTTTGTATCCACTGTCTTTCTATATTACCAAATGTAGATTTGAATGGGTTTTTCCAGGGTCTACTGTGCCCAATAACATGTTCAAAGTAAATAAGATGACATTTTATTAATATCTCTTCTAAGTGATGGTACAGATTTGTTTGCTCTTCAGGAAATTAATGGTGTTTACAATATTCCCTTCCAACATCATAATTCAAACTCATCAGCTCTTCTTCGACTCTCCATTCTCCCTTGTTCAACATTCATATGTGACTGAGGTGACTAAAGTATGTCCTCACAGTCACATAATTACTCTTCAACATATCATTTGCCAATGCAATCAGTCCTTCAATTTCTTGAGTGCTGTATCCATGTGCATTGTTTGTGGATTCAAGCAAGATCACATCATTAACAACTTCAAATGTTTCTGTATGTATCATGATGTTCCCTATCAACCCCACTGTGAGGATTTGGGGCTT
>PVJH01018153.1:0-45964 GCA_004026705.1 Nesogale talazaci | reverse complement strand
CTGTCCTTTCACCCCTGCCCTAGGTGCACCTGATGAAGCCCGATGCCGTCCCCAAGGCGTGCTGCGCGCCCACCAAGCTGAGCGCCACCTCGGTGCTCTACTACGACAGCAGCAACAACGTCATCCTGCGCAAGCACCGCAACATGGTGGTCAAGGCCTGCGGCTGCCACTGAGCCCACCCGCTCCCCACAGAGCTGGGTCCCTGGGGGCGGTACAGGCAGGAGATCCACAAATGTGGCCATGCTTCAGGAAGCGGGGGAGGGAGGCCCTCAAGAGTGAGCACATCCCAGCCTACATCTTGCTGGGACTCTGTCCTCTCCCCGGGGGTCTGTGCCGAGGGAGATCTCTAGGGTCAGCAAGGAGGGCCAGCCTTATCCTGGCACCTGTCAATGCTGGCCCACACTATAGACACCCAGTGCCTTGGGAAGCACAGAGCCAGAGGGGGTCAGGCTCCGACTTTTGTCATCCGCCAAGGGTCCGGGGCAGAGTGGGCGTTGTCTCAGTACAGGGGATGCGGAACCTCCGCGCCTGCTCTGGGCAAAGTGCACGGCAGGGCAGGGCAAGGAGTCACTGGCTGGAGTCAATGAGGAGTGAGGGCATTCCCCTCACCGTCTTCTGGCACGAGGCTTTCCCCTGCCACTGCCTGTGGAGGAGCTGTGACCCAGGCCCCCTCAGACCAATGGAGCTGCCCGCTCCATCGTTTTCAACATGACCTCCTCCTAGGAGCTCACTTCTGAGTCCCAGGAGAGCAAGGGCCACAGCAGGTGCCTGGTGTCCTGCCGAGAACTGGGACCCCCTGCCACCAGCATCCTCAAGAGATGAGGCTCTTTCCCCACCCGTCCTGGACAGGGCCTCAAACCATCCACCAAATTCCAGGCAGGGAATGAATGGCTGGGCAGGAAGCATGAGCAAGCCAGTGCCTACTAGCTTGTAGGTATCTGCTTCAGGCTAGTCTCCAGCCTGTGTCACCTGTGTGCCCAGGAGCCCTGTCCTCCTTCCCAGACCCATCCCAAGGCCTTTGTCCCAGGGGAATGACAGGTGGCAATTAAGCCGAGAGCCCAGTGGGCAGGTCTGTCTCGGCCCCAAGGTTCCCGGAAACCACTCTTCTCCTTGGAGCAGCTGCTGGGAGTTGGCGTGTTTATTTGATTTCTGACTTACTAAGCCTGTCACTAACCTGCGGGTGCAGACGGAGTCCAGCTGTGTGAGCCCTGGGAGCCCGTCATTAAAAGCAGGTCCTGGCCCAACCCAGCCTAGGTGACGGTGGAGCAATTATAAGCCTGGGACTCACACCTCTGAGGGGCCTGTGGGAGGGCAGGTCTGGGGTGGGGGGTGGGGGGGCCTGCAAGACCCTGCTGGGGGACAGCAGCCTCAAGGGAGCTGGGAGAAGGCCCTCAAAATAGACTGTTGTTAACGCTGAGTCCCCATCAGCCAAAGGCTTCTAGTTCAGTCTGCTGGCAGTGTAGGTGTGTCACTGGCCCAAACATCAGACTCAGCTTCCAGCTCGGCCCTAGACTTGCTTGGTTCTGGATGAAGTCCTGGTTGAACCCAGCTGGTCCCAATGGCCTTCCGGTCAGACTGCTCCCCGCATGATCCCTTCCCCGTCTGCTTCGGGCTCACAGCCCAGGTACTGATGCTGCTGCCCTGCTCAGGCCCTGGAAACTAGCAGATCACAGAGAAGCTCTGAAGGCCCTGGCTGTCCCGTTTCATGCTACATTAAGTGGAGCAGCCCTGGCTTGCCTGACAACTCTCTATCCTCCAGTCCCACCTCAAAGTCAAAGGCTCTGAGCAGTGAGACCACTGTGGGCACAAAGCCCTGAGGTGGGGCCAGCAGGGCTCACTCAGATTGTTATCAAGGCCACTTGGTTACCTGCGACTTTGCAGCCGATTGCCTGCCAGGATGCACAACCGAAAAATGAAGGTCAATCCTCTGACAGCAATCAGAATGACAGGAAGCCACAATGAGCCACTTAGCAAGGGTGGTGGGGATGGAATGGCTGCGTCTACCTCGGCCAGCTTTGTATCTATAGCACTGGCCCCTGCACCAGGCCCAATGTCCTCCCGTCGAGAAACTCCCTACAAGTTCACAGATGGGACCAGGTCCTCTGCCATGTGAGTGATTAGGCTGCTCTTCAGCCTGTGCCCACGAGGACAGCATGGTGGCTCTGCTTGTCCAGTGACACCGTCTCAGAGGGTTCTGGATCATTTCATTAAAGCTCTGCTTTTCCCAGGGGCTCAGCTAGAACCCCTGTGGAGCAGGCTGGCAATACCTTGCTTCTGTTCAGGGAAGGGCAGGTCCTGTCCCTGAGATGCTGGTACCCCACGCTCTGCTGGCAGGAATAGCATTCAGCGGTGTCCTTGCAGGAAGCTGAGGGCCAGCATCTGATCCCACCCGGGCTCCTTTCCTAGTGGGAAGCCTTGAGCATTTGACCCTCCTTTTAACTCAAAATACTACATGTGCCACAGGAACTGTTGAGAACAAGGAACAGGAACACCCACCATCTCCAGCAGACAATGCTTACCATTCCTTCCCACCCTCCTCTGCAGCACTTTATGTGAAGTATTTTAAAAGTTCAAATCAGACTGGTGTTCTGCTTGAGTTGCTTTATTCAGTGTGTATTTTGAAAGTCACGGACTACCTTTGGGAACATTGTTCCCAGCACTCAGTTTTCTGAGACCCTTTTATCACAACCCCTTCTGGGAAAGGGAGGCTGTGACCCAGCCATGCTACGGGCTCAGGAGGCTGAGGGCCACGAACCCCCAACCCCTCAGTCTGACAGCTTCCCTGCAGGAGCCAGAGGTCCAGGGACCAGGTGACCACCTGCCCAAGGGTGTTGAGGTGGTCTGAGAGCCCCTACAAAGGAGGGAAGGAGCAGCCTTCACCCAGTGTGAGCTCTCAGACCCGTCCCCTTCCCAAACTGATCAGGGAAGTACAGGAAGTGACACATTCCCGAGACCCGATTCCCTCTTGCAGCCTGAGGCCAGCTTGCTCCCTCCTCCTTCAGCCCTGAAGAGGCCTCCTGACCTTGCATGGTGGGCAGGGTGTCCATGCCACATGCTGTGCTGGGACTGTTCTTTGTACACAGTGAGTCATGGAAACGCCCACACTGGAGATGAGTGCCCTAAAGGCAGAGGTTCAGGAGCTGACCTGGGAGCCCCAGGCAAGGGGGCAGCAGCTGCCCTGCTTCAGATCTCAACCCTTGACAAGAATGAGGGATGAGGCCAGCCGGGCTGTTTTGCAGGGGATCTCGACCCCAGCCGAACTCCTAGAACAGGTGGCAGTCCCGGAGGGGGCTCAGCTGCAGAGATGAATGGGGTGGGGGAAAGAGGGAAGCCTAGCACAGTTGCAAATCAAGGTTCCAGGTGGAAGGAGGGTCTCATTCTTTATTCCCTCCTCACCCCAAACACAGTGTGTAGCCCAAAGGCACAAGACACCCTGAGGTGATAACACCTTCATGACTCAGTCACCCATCCAATGACTGGGTGGGGCTACGCAAATGTGAGGTGCTGGGATCCACTCAGGGTAAACTTTGGAATGTAAATGAGGTCAATGGAGCACTGACCAGCTCGGTCACTCTGCTGGTCCCAGAGGTGGAAAGATCTCCCAAGATCAGAAAGACATAGGAGCCAAGAGTGCAGCACAGCCTTTAGACCCCAGACACCTGGCGAAGCCTCTCTCCAGGGACGCCTGTGCCAGCAGAGACGGTGAGCAGCGGGGGAAGCAGTAGCCGAGTGGCAGCGGAAGCAAGAGACCAGCAGAAGACCCCCACGTGAGCACTCCAAGCATCTTGGGCAGGTAGTTTACTGTCAGAGAGAAGAGCGTGTGGCCTTGAAGAGCTGTGTAATACATGTCAGAAGGGCAGAGGTCAAGAGACCATTGAGCCAAGAGACTCGCAAGGTCAGAAAAAGGTGTGCCCACAGGCGTGGAAAAGAAGCTGCTGCCTGATTAAAGAACTGTATCCTGAGTTATTTCTGATCCTGAATTGCAACTGATCATTTCGCTTATAATCCCCGTATGATCTGTGAATTCTGTGGGGCCGCTGCAATGAATTACTGAACCTAGCAAAGTAGAGTCGTTGCGGGAAGGTGGGATGGTATCAGCAATGGTAAAAAGGCCGGAAGGGTGAAGGCATGTCTGAGTTCCACCTCACACCTCACAGGAAACAGCCTTGGGGTGTGGAAGCTGATGGCACTGATTCTCTCGTCTCCCAATGAAGTTCGAGGTCCAACACTGGCACAGCGCGATGGCAGGCTGGTGTTTGGCTGAGCTAACTCCACTGCTCAGCAGCAGATGCTGGAGAGGCCGAGGTACTTTTGCACCAGCTCGGACATTAACTGGCCTGCAACGGTCCGCCAAGGGTGTTTCTTTAGTCTTCTCTGTGGGAAGTCGGGAGCAGTGGGGCTGGTGCTGGGGCCCATCCAGGCAAACAGCCCAGTTGCAGCTGCAACCTTTGAAAACACCTGGGATCCAGCCAGCAGGCAGCAGTACAAGAGCCAGGATTTATTTCACCAGAAGAAAACGTCCCGGAAGGGCAGGAGTGTCCCTGGAGAAGCAGTTAACTGTCCACAGATGTCCATGGTGAGGAGGATGGGCGCCTGTGTTGGGTTTGCCCAGGGGAAGTCCACGCCATGCTACAGAGACCATGCTCCAACATATGCTGCTGCTTCAAAGGAACGAACCCCCCGAGGGGCTGCCTGCTGCTTGCCCGGCAGACCTGGGGGCAGAGCCGAAAATGCCTGGATCAGACATATTCTCCACAGTCGGCGATGATCACTTTCTGCTTAGGTTTCCCGTCCTTGCTGCCCTGGGCCTGTGGGTAGGGCAGAGGAGGAGAAATCAGAATAAAGGGTGCCCCCTTCCCCACTTCATCAGAGGAAAGGCTGTGGGTCTCCCTGCGCCCCCTGCCCCAGCCTTCCCAAGTTCCTCAGACCACCTACCTCAATCTGCCGCAGGACATCCAGGCCTTCGGTGACCTCCCCAAACACCACGTGCTTGCCATCCAGCCAGTCCGTCTTGTCACACGTCAGGAAGAACTGGGAGCCATTGGTGTTTGGTCCAGAGTTGGCCATGGAGAGAAGGCCTAAGGAAGGGACAACTGTGTGGGTCCCCTGCACCCTGGGCCTGGCCTCAGACCCTCGACCTCCATGTCCCGCTAACTCTCAGTGAAACAAGGTAGCAGGGTGACCCAATCATTTGATGCTGGTTTGTTTTTTTCTCTCATTTATTTCACCAATACTTGTCAGAAGTCTCTGTCATAAGCAGGCCTCTGATTCCCAGGGACACTGGTGAGCCCAGCAGAATCCTGGCCTTTGGGGAGCTCAGTCTCCAGGAAAAGATGCTATACCTTTGCTGTACCTCCAGAATGCTCAAGGTTGACTTACTATCCAGACACCAATCACTGCACCCACCAGAGTGATCGACAAGAGAACAAAAGCACAGTATTACATCAAGAGACGCAGAAAAAGCACTCTGGAAGCAGATGACAATGCCCTCACGCTGCAAGGGAGCATCTGAATGCTTCCCTCTGAGATAAGACACAGGACAAGGATGTCTGAGCTTGGCACTCGGCAGGGCAATTAGGCCCAAAACAAGAGGAGCCATCTTGACAGGAAAGAAGGTACAAATAACCTCTATGTGCAGATGCTGTGACCTTACATATGAAAAGCCTGGAGAATCCATCAGAACTACAATGGAATTGCATGATCAAAGCAAAAGCTTACTGAAAGCAATGAATAACTGAAAAATGAAATCAAGAAAACAACTTCATTTATATTTGCATCAAAGAGAAATCAATACTTAAGAATAGATTTCCTTAAAGTACAGGACCTCTACTTTGAAAACTACACAAACCTGTTAGGGAAAATGGAAGACCTACATAGATGGAAAGACTGTTCCTGGATAGGAAGACTTAATGTTTGTACATTGGCATTATTCTCCATCTTAAAATGTGGGCTCAAGGTACGTCCTATCACAGTGCTTTGCAAAGGTAGCTTCTTTTGTAAAAAAATGATAGTGATCCTCAAATTCATACTGAATACCAGGGAACCAGAATAGTAAAATAATCTTGAAAAAGAAGAATGCAGTTGAAAGACTTACACAGCCTGATCTTAAAGCTTTTTACAAAGACTCAGAATTCAAGACCATGTGGCAGTGGCATACAGACACAGGGATCAATGGAACAGAATCGAGAATACAGAAATAAATCCTCACATTTATGGTCAACTGATTTTTGACAAGGATGCCAAGACAAACAGTCTTTTCAACAAGCAATGCCCGACCTCCATGTGCAAAAGCAGGTAGTTAGCCTTGAGGGCCTGTTGGGCCTCTAGGATCAGGACGTTAGTCTTAAGAGACATCAAGGCCAATGGCATAACATGATTCACAAAAACACTTCTGCATCCTCCTTCAGTGGGCTGTAATTGGGATCTTAAAGGCCTGTGAGCAATCATCTAACGTATAGTTATGGGTCTCTCCTGATCCAGAAGAAGACTGAAGAAAACTGAAGATGCCTGGAAACACTGAGTCCAATGGACCAAGCGACCATCAGCCTCTATGACCCAGAGACCCGAAGAACTAGATGGGGCCTGAGGGACACTACCACCTGTTCTGAAAGGGGCCACATTAGAAGGCTGTGGGTAGAGTGGGAGAGAAACCTGAAATAGAACTCAAAATCATCAAAGATAAAGCTCACTGGTCAGATAGATGGGGGTAGGGAGGTTGCAGGGAGTGGGAGAAACAAAGGAGGAAGTGGGATGAGTAATTAGTTATATTGTAGGGACTGCAATCAATGAGACCAAACAAACTGTGCATCAATTATTAAATAGAAAATTGCTCTGCTCTACCAACTTTCACCCAGTTCACAATAAAGTGAAAGAGAAGAAAAATGGTAGTTGAACCTCTTTCCTTACGCTAAACTAAAAATAAACTGAAATCTACTTCCATCGACTCAATTCCAAGTCACAGTGCTCCTACACAGTGTTTCAGAGGTTAACAATCTTTATGGGAGCAAGTAGCCTCATCGTTCTGCTTCAGAGCAGCTGATGGGTTTGAACCCCTGACCTGGGATTAGTTTAACACTGACCACCCACAGCACCGCCAGGGCTCCGTTCCTGCAACACAGGTGGGAGCAAATGCCAGACAGCCCACAGAGCCTGCTGCTGCTCTGCCCTCACACGACAAACAAAAATGAACAAAGGACTTAAATGTGAGAGAACATGAAACTTGTAGAAGAAAATTAAGTGTGACAACAAAGTTTTATCGTTCCAAGGGACACCATGCAGAGTGAAAGGGGACAGAACAAAAGAGAATACTGGCAAGTCATGTGCTCAGTAAGAGACAGGAGAGACAGAGAAATCAGGGATCAGAATAAACACTTTCCCAAAAAGGTTGTGCAAATGACCAAGATGACATGAAAAGATGTTCAACATTACTGGTCACCAGGGAAATGCACACAACGTGATACCGCATCTCTTTCTCTCTCTCTCTCTCTCTCTCTCTCACACACACACACACACACACACACACACACACACACACACAGACTCCGCGTGTGACAGAACTCTTCTGCAGGGCTTTCACAGGTGGACCTTTCAGAAGCAGACTGCCAGGCCTTTCTTCTGAGGCACCTCAGAGTTGACCCAAACCACCAACTTTATTTATTTATTTTTTTAATTTATTTTATTTTTTAGGCATCACTGCCCTCAGGTGGTGGGAGTAGGAAGCCCAGCCTTTGCTCCTGGTAGCCAGAATTGAACCTCCATCCCAGTGGGCCGCAGTCCCGCACACAACCACTACGCCACCGGGGCTCAGCCCCCAAACCACCAACTTTTTGATGAGCAGTCAAGCAGGTGCTTAATTAAGCTACACATATACTGGCATGGGTGTAATACAAAAGCTAGATAATGATATGTGTTAGCAGCAAGACAGAAATCAGGTGGGCTGTAAAGTTATGCACCCATTTTGGAGAAATGTCAGCAGTTCCTGAAAATGTTAAAAATAGTTACAAAGGGGGCTGAGCCCCGGTGGTGTAGTGGTTGTGCGCGGGACTGCGGCCCACTGGGATGGAGGTTCGATTTCAGCTCCACGGAGCAAAGGCTGGGCCTCCTACTCCGACCACCTGAGGGTCGTGATGCTCCCCCAAAAAACCAAAAAACAAACAAACAAACAAAAATAGTTACAAAACCCAGAAACCCCACCTCTAGGAGAAATAAAGCTACGTCCAGAGAAAACCTAACACAGAAATCAGGTTTATTGTTGAAAGCCCTGAACTGGACAACTCAGTCTGGTTCCTTTAGATTAATACTGCCCCCTAGGGGCTAACTGGAAATTTAAGGGTTTTTTATTGAAAGGCTGATGAGTCAAACGCACCACTCCGTACAAGGAAAAAAGATGAGGTGGCCTGCTTAACAACTGTCCTTGGGACCCCTACAGGTCAGGTCTACTCTGTCCCATAGGTCACTAGGGGTGGGCGTCAACTCTGGCATCAGGTTTTGGTTTTCAGCACTACTGGTGCGGTGGTGGCCCGGTGGTCAGGCACTCACTCAGCTGTTAATGGAAGGCCTGGAGGTCTGGCCCTCGCAGGCACTCCACAGCAGGAAGACGGGCAGTCTGCTTCTGTGAGGACTTAAGAGCTGGAAACCGAGAGGGCAGCTGTTCTGCTGTTCACTGGCAATGTGATACAACAGGTCCTGGTAGCATATGTGCACGCATGTGTAGGTAGGTGTGTATAGCGAGAACCTGCAATATCTCGCCCAGTGAAAACTTATTCTGATCTTCTTGACTTTCACACACCCTGACAAGCATCTACAGGGAACCGGAACACGTGCTCTTTCTGATCTGGTTGGAGCAGAGCCTGGAGACCAGAGTGTGATACTATTTCACTCACACACAGTTCTTGTGGCCCCGAGTTGCCAGGAAGACCTTCCTCAGTCACATGGTACCGAGAAGCCTCTTCATGAGGTTCAGAAGCCCACTAGTAGTTCAGAAAACCCCTGACGGTGCCCTACCAGCCCCCCCCCCCTCACCCCCACCTGCACCACGTGCTGCTAACACACTTGTGCAACACTGTATTTGAGTAGCTGTGCTCAAGAGTTTACAGACGAAAATGCATGTCCGTTTATGGAAGTGACTTTCCTTTAAGTTGCAAGGGCAGCACATGACTAACTTCTACAAAGTACAGAGGAAGTAGGTACTAGGCATGGCTTTCACCTCGGAGAGTAAGGGGGGCACCTACCAGTTCTAAGAGGCTGGGCTCAAAGGGTCAGAGCGCTGAAGAGCCAGTGTAGACAGAGCTGGGAGCTGCTGACACTCTAGAGGGGGAGGGAAGGGAGCGTGGAAGCAGGGGCCAATGAGGCAGGAGCAAGAGCAAGGGTGAAGTTCTGCCAGCGACAAGAGACGCGAGGGGACGGAGCAGCAGCGCGTGCAACAGTGCTGAGGCTGGCAGAGGCACTGAGAACCAACTGCCTGCCGGGAAGAAAGCGGCTCTGGACATGACAAGTCTGCCTGTCTCTTCCAAGCATGCCTGCCAACAAGGGCCTGAGGCACTGCAGGGGTAGCTGGAGGGAGGAGGGGAGCACGCAGGAGAGGCAGTGGAGGGAGCCCGCTGCCTGGTGAAATGAGTGCTCCTCTCTGAGCAGCAGAGAAGAGTGGGAGACACCACCAGCTGTCGGCGCCTGGAAGGTTGGCACAGGCGGGGCTGACTCCAGCAGAGAGAGGCTGAAGCCAAGTGCGTCCGTGGAACCACAGGAAGGCAGTGGGGCTTGGAGGCAGAGGGAGGAGGGGTGCGCAGGGAGGAACCTAGGTCCGACTGGCAGATGCACAGGGTGACCGGGGCTGGACAGCGAGTATAGGATCCTGCCCATTTTCCATGTCTCTCATCACTGAGAGGAGATACTGTCAACCACTCTGATTTCATGTCCGGCACCGAGCCAATAGACACGAAGTCCTATGGCGATAAATGATGGCCGATTTATTCTCAGATGATTCTGAGAAATATGGCTATGTCTCTAACGATAGGCAAGGAACAAGAATGACAAAGAAGTGGAGAATGAAGAGACAAATGCCCACACTGCTGAACCTTCATGAAACACGTACGTACGAGACTCTTTTCTCTCGAAAAACAAGGTCTGTTTGGGCTTAAAATATTTTTTCAATCATGTGAACTTTTCTAAGCCCGATGCTGCCTCTGCTCTGCCGAGGTGAACCCTTCCCATGTCTGACTCCTTAAAACTGCCACCCTGCCTCAAAGTTCCCCACCCCCAGGGCCATTAGCGCTTGTCCAGTCTCCGTCACCACGACACACCAATTCCATCCTACCTGGTCCTGTGTGTTTGAGGATAAAGTTTTCATCATCAAACTTCTTCCCGTAGATGGACTTGCCCCCAGTGCCATTGTGGTTGGTGAAATCGCCACCCTGGCACATGAACTGGGGGATGATGCGGTGGAAGCTGCTTCCCTTGAAGCCGAAGCCCTTCTCATGGGTGCACAGGCAGCGGAAGTTCTCTGGGGATGGGAGAGACAGAGGTTCCAAGGTCAATAATATCCAACTAGAGAATTAAACCCTACTCCTACGAATACAAAAATCAACGTAGTACCGTCACATAAACACATGCCGAAATAGAAATCCAAAGAGTCACAGAAGCAATTAGTCTAATGGAGTAGGCAAACTTCACCCTCCACAACCCTGAGATCAGAAGCAGTAGATGGTGCCCAGCTGCCACTCCCAAGGGCTCTGAAAAGGATCACATGACAAGAACCTGGAGAGAGTGGGCAAAAAATGCGCAGCAAAGCAACAAAGCCCACATGTAAGAAGCACAACAACCTGTGTGACCACGAGGTGTTGAAGGGATTAGGTATCAGGCATCAAGAACCAAAAATTCTATCATTATAAATGAGGGTGGAGTACAGATTGGGGACCCAAAGCCCATCGGTAGGTAACAGGACATCCCCTTACAGAAGGGTCCGGGAGAGGAGATGAGCCAATAAAGGTACAATGTAGCTACAATGAAACATGCAACTTTCCTCTAATTCTTAAATGCTTCCTCCCACCACTATGATTCCAACTCTGCCTTACAAATGTGGCTAGACCAGAGGATGTACATTGGTACTGACAGGAACGAGAAACATGGGGAATCCAGGACAGGTGATCCCTTCAGGGCTAGTAGGGAGAGTGGAGGGAAGGTGGAGTAGAAAGGGGGGATCGATTACAAGTATCTACATATAACCCCCCCACCCCTGGGATACAGACAACAGGGAAGTAGGTGAAGGGAGACATTGGACAGTGTATGATATAAAATAATAATTTATAAATTACCAAGGGTTCACAAGGGAGGGGGAGTGGAGAGGGATGAGAAATATGAAGAGCTGATACCAGGGGCTAAGTGGAAAGAGGATGTTTTGAGAAGGATAATGGAAACAAATGTGTTTTGCATACAACGGATGTATGTATGGATTGTGATGAGTTATATGAGCCCCCAGTAAAATGACTTAAAAAATCCCAAACATATAAATAATAAATCTTATTATTAGTAAAAAAAAAAGATGTTCTAAAATTATGATAATTGTACAACTCTTCTTAATATGACTGAGTGAATGAATTGTACAATTTGTAAATTTTTTGCCAGTAAAACTGTTAAAAATACCAATGGAAAAAAAAATCCGAAACCATGAAAAAAAATCTGAAAAGAGAATAGGCTACCAGGCCAGATAACCAGACTATTACCCACCCCACTCCCCTCTGTCTGGAACGGAACTCACTCTGTATGAGAACGAACGATCAACCGAAAGAGCAGCACTGAGTCACATGTGCAAGAGGTGCTGAGTGTGAAGCCAGGGTCCCCTCTGAACACCTTCACCTCATTTACAGCAAAAGGGAAGGGTTAAAAGGAAACTACCATCAAGTAACCAAGGGTTTGGCGAGAATGAAAACAAAGGACACCGAAAACAAGCAGGGAAAGGTCTGAAAGGACCTTCCACGAGTGCACACAAAGAGGCCGACACATCCCTGGTCAGGGTTGGAAGGGTGGAGCTAGAGGCAACACCCTGGGTGACCCCACACGTACAAGACTGAGACTGACAAAAGGTGTGGATGGCAGGTCAGGAGCCTGCAAGAGGACTGAGTGAAAGAGGCATTACAGATGGAACCCGGGGTGGGCACAGAGTATGATTTCCTTTGACCTTGATGTCCATCAGACCATGTCCCCAGAGCGGAGACTGACAACTCAGTCAGCCAACACCTGCCAGCTTCTGCCACTGGCCCCCACGCTGCCTGCCGAGGGCTACATGAGAACGGGATGCAGGGGACAGAGCCCAGAGCACAGGATCCACTGACCACAGCCGTCTGCTACCTGACAGCAGCACTGGGCCACCGCCAGGGGATGGCGTGTGGGAAACACTAGACCTTCCTTCCTCTCTGGAATCCATCTTGTCAGCAGTCAGTATGTATGCAGATGGACCTGTGCTGGCTCCAGGGCTCCAGTAGGCACCACTATCCAAGGACCCAGGCACGCTCGCTAGTGACACAGGCTCTGACGTGGCTCCTGTTACAGTCGGAGTGGTGTGACGAGAGCAGGGGAACACAAGTCACCACTCCGGTCGCACACTCCATCCAGACCAGAGAGAGGGCTGGAGGCGCCCTTTCTCTAAAGGCACACCTGAGGCACCAGTGTGACGATGGGCCCACATGCACACTAATGACCATTTGCGAGTGCTGGGGTCCTGGGGTCCAGAGCGCAGACGAAAGTTCGGGGTGGCCCTGCTTATCTCTCCTGCTTTCCATGGCCACAACTCAAGACACCGTTAGCCCAGAGGTCCTAGCACCCGACAGTCAAGAGTCCCATGCGATGGTGAGGCCCGGCAGCTGGCAGCTCCCTCCCTGTGTCACCAGCTGGTAAAGAAGACAATAAACTGCCACCTTAGGGACTGAACGGCCAGATCTCGAGGTGGTACGGCCACTATGACACAACAGGGCTACTCAGGATATGCTGGCACCTGGCACCCAGTGGGCAGCTCCCGGCACTCTCTGGTCCAGTTCTGACAGTACATGGGCGAGCACAACAGCCATGGCCCCAGCAGCGGCTGCTCCGACCCCTGAGATGAAGGGCTGGGAAAACCCAGCGGGGAACCATTGAAGGGGGCGGGGGGGGGGGGGACCAGCTACGGGCCATGGGTCTGAGACCAACAGCAGTCCATCGTCCCGGGCTCCTGTCACGCTCAGCAGCTGAGTCCCAGAGCCATCATTTCAGGTGATGTGAACTTACTTAGTCTGGGAACCGGGGCACTCGGCGGGGTAAGCCGCTCTGACTTCTCCCAGCCCCAGGCCCTCACCCCCATGGATACACACACAGTGGCTGGCCCTGGCCCCTGGCCCGAATTCAGGGCAGCCCTGAAATACCAGCCAAGCTCCCTGTTCCCCATGGGATTAGCCACATGGCAGGTCTGTCCCCCTCCACCCAGTTGGAGAAGCAGGAGCGCCTGTTCTAGACAGGGTACTACCATCCACCCCCCACCAGCCAAAAAATCAGCAAGTCAACATAAGGCTGCCATTGGCAGGCCAGGGGTGAGATGATGCTGTCGAGAGCACTGTGAAGAGCATTGCTGCCTTCCAGAACAAACTGCAGGTAAGTAAGTCAGTCTTCCACAGGATCTTGCTGTGGGCACCGCTGCCAACCGCACAGCAAAATGTTATCCAGAGAGAGAGATGGGGAAGTGCACCAAGAAGACACGGCCACGCCAAAATCAAACAAAACAAAAGACTATGGGCAAGAGGGGTTGGCATGAACAGTTAGGGAAATGGGAAAAACACTTAACTATCATAGATGTCCCTCAGAAACAGACTAGAGATGGCAAGGAGGAAATATGTTAGGTCTAATGAGTAACTTTTATTTTGTTGTTTTTTGGCATCACTGCCCTCTGGTGGGAGTGGGAGGCCCAGCCTTGCTCTGGAGAGCTGCTATTGGATTTGAACTGCCAACCCAGTGGGCCACAGTCCCCATTCAACACTATGCCACCAGGGCTCAGCCCATGAGTAACTTTTAATAGAGTCACTTTCTCCACGAAAATCTTTAGTAAAAGGGGAAAGATGTATGTGGTCTGAAGAGAAACAAGAGTATTTCTACTGGAGAAACTCAGTTTTCTCTTTAATGAAGTCACCAAAGCTAACATCTCAACAACTGAAACGGACACCCTGTCCTGGGTGACACAAACCCACTTCAGTAGCATCTCTACCAAAACACACCACTAGGAAACACTAGGCAAGGGAGTCTGCCGGAGCAGACCTTAAAATCAACTGTCTGGGGCTCTGCAGAAACACCAAGGCCAAGAAAGACGGAGAGCTGAGAAACAATCCCAGATTACAGCAGGGATACCTGACACGACCGGGTGAGTCTTGTCAGGGACAAAAGGCTGAGTGTGGAAAGAGCAACCCGGGACCCCTGATGACATCAAGCACACCTCCCTCTCAGCGTCCTTCTGAGGCTGCGAGGAACCAGCCCTGCTCTCCCAAAACAGATGCTGGCGTCCCCCCCAGGAGCTGCCGTAGTGTCGGGCACCTGGACAGAAGGGGCAGTCCTGGGCCACCCACCGCGGTGACCGGCTCAACAGTGATTCTTTAGCCGACAAGAGCAATAAAGTCCGACACGCAGACTCCACTATGGGCGGGCCTTAAAAAGAGAATGCTGAGCGCCTTTAGTCAGTCCCAAGACAACCCTCCTATGATGACACACGTGGGTCCCGGTTACCAGGGGTGGGCCAGGTGCCAGGCACCAGAGATAAGGGACAAAGGGGATGGAAGGGGTGAAGAGGATGATGGATGTCATGGGAAGATCATTCAGATGGCAGATGTTTATTACTACAGTCACTACATACCTGCACATGCACATACATAGTCACCACACACACACACGCACATACACGGATAGTCACTACACACACACGCACATCTATCACTACAAACACACACGTCATTCGTACTCGTAGGAACAGTCATTACATGTGCACATATAGTAACTACACACATGCACATACATCACCACACATACGTACACAGTACACACACGTAGTCACCACACACACGAACTATGCGCACATGTGCACATGTAGCGACTATCTTCGTATGCTTGCATGTGGTCCCTACACATGCGCACATGTACATACATGCACACACACATGCAGTCACACATGCAATCTACAGGGTAGAACTGCCATAGTGGGTTCCCGAGTCCGGGATGGCTCATGGGCTGCTAAAAGGAGGAGAAAGCCTTGTCTTTCTCCCCTGGTGCGACCGGTGGTTTCAAACCACTGACGTTGTGATTAGCAGTCTAACACATAAACAATACTCCACCAGGGCTCCTAAAGATATGTAAGAATTTCTTACAGGACTCTCACAGTTTCCTCTAAATTTGAAAACGTATCAAAAGTTTTATATTACCAAAAAGATAAAGCCTAACTCCAATTCAAATAGTCTTTTAACTGTTTACTCTTTCCAATGCTTCTAGAACTTTCCCAATGCCTGCTCTGCCTCTGTTTACTAGATGCCTAAAGTGGACTCAGACAGAGACAGAATTGAGGACCCAGTGTTCCCAGCTTCCTCCCTCCTGAGCCAGGGGTCCTGCTCACCTGCCGTCATGGGAACGACATCTGAGCGCAGGAGCATCTGGATGCGGCCGGCCGGCTTGTTCCCAATCTTGATGTCCATGTACACCTGAGGATTCGACCGGGCCTTTTTGGCCTTTGGCTCTCCCTGGGTGCAGAAACAACGGCGTTACAAAGAGCTCTCTGCCTCTCCAGAAAGGAGAGCAACTATCCAGACTACGCGCCCCCCCCCCCCCCCCCCCCCCCCCCCCCCCCCCCCCCCCCCCCCCCCCCCCCCCCCCCCCGCCAGGACACAGCTCCAGGGACCCTCTCGGAGGAGGAGCAAGGTGCTGACAGGGAAGGCTTTGGATTGCGCGGGCTGGAGAAGGAATGAGACACTCAAGTCAGGAGAGTTCAGCACCACCCTGTGTGAGCCCCAGGTTCCACCATCTCCTTTGCTGGGACCCGCATGTCCACCTCCTCTGCTGGGACCCACGCACAGAGGGCCTACATGCCCAGGGACTACGGAGGACAGGGGGCCTTGTTCTGTGCTTCAAGTACACAAGGTTGAAGACATTTCCAAATACTGAACACTCACCCTCCCCCCGGCCTGCCTTTACCACCTCCTTTGGCGTTCAGTGCATCTAGGTGGCTGTGAGGTGCTGTGGGCCGGGACGCTGGGCCACGCCACCCTCACAACTCTTACGCGGGGCACCTGCTGCATCTTGTTAAGGGTCTTCCTTTCTCATTGCCCCTCTACCAAGCTTGGTGTCCTTGTCTGGGGACCTCTCTCTCCTGACAACAGACACCAAATCCGTACGACAGTGTCTTATCAGCCGTGCCTCTAAGGGGCCTTCATTCAGGCTGCACTTTTCCCAAGACAGATTCGTTGGGTCTGTTGGTGGTCCGTGGTACTTTTCAATATTCTTCACCAGCACCACTAATTCAAATACATCGATCCTTTTTGGATCTCAATGATCTCTTACTCAATGTCCAATGGATTACCATACTGAGCTACCAGGCCAAGTACCAGTTAGAATGGAGTGACCCCTGCTCTTAGTGGGGGAGAGGAAGCCACGATCCCGGAGCCCACCAGCCCAGCTTCACAGTTCAACTCCACAACTTGGCAGGTGGCTAACACGGGGCAAGGTATTTCACCTTTCTGGGCTGAGCCCCTGCTTCCTGCTCTGGATCTGGAGACAATAGTAGCCCTGAGCTCACAAGACTGGAATTGGGATTAAATGTTAGTAACACAGTCCCGAGCATCCAAGACACAATAGGGAGGTGTTTGGTGAGTACAGAACGTCAACATGACCCAGTAAACGCTGGGGTAAAGGGCTGTCACTCGGGCGGAGGATTCAGAAATGTGCTGGAGGAGGGGACTGGGCTGAGCACTGGAGACAGAGCAGGCCTTGCCAGGAAGAGGGTACTTTAGATGGAGAAACAGCTGATGGGCAACCAGAGTCATCTGGGAAAACAGATGAGAGAATGAAAACTCGAGCTGGGTGGGGTCAGACCACAAGAGCCCTTCCCTCTGCTCCCCGAGTGGGAGCTGGACTCACCCCTGCAGTGAAGGGAGCCCCAAATGTGCAAGAGCAAGACCTGGGATTCCTACAGTGTGTCCGGCTGCTAAGGAGAGGAAGAGTCACCAGTCAGGAAGCTACTCTTGTTCGTCGTTCATGCTCACGGGACAGATGGGCCTGGTGGAGAAGAGACTCAGGAGAGTTCGGAAAGAAAAGCAGCAGGACACGGTGATGTCCCAGCTATGCAGTCCAGTGCGGGGTCTGAGAGGACACGTGGTTTCTAGTTTGAGTGACGGCGAGAGGAAGTGTGAGTGGACACAAGCAGAGAAGGGACATCCATTAGGGACCTGCCTGGTCTATTTAAGGTGCCAATAAGCTTTGTAGGCAGAAATGTAAGACACTCCAGAGTGAGGGAAGCCAGCCCCACAAGTGGCTGTTATAACCTAAGCTGGGGACAGCAGTGACACCAGAAAGAATGGGGCGGGAGGAATACACGCTCGTGTGTGCCCTGCCTCCCTTAGTTCTCCCACTTCAGTCACTATAGCACCCAGAGGTCCACCCCCCCCCCCCACGAGGACCCTCACTTCTCCGCCCGCACAACCACCTTGGAGCAGAGTCCACACGCACACTGACCTCCTGGCTTTCCGCGTTAGGAGGCTCAGACCCTTCTTCCTCTTTGTTCTCCTCCAGAGTTTTCCCAGAAAACTTCTTCAACCAGTCATCATCGGACCACACTAACAGGAAAGAAATAATTTATCATTGAAGTTATCAGGACCACAGGTAGAATAAGGGTCGCGTGGGGGGGGGGGAGGGGGTGTAAAAGGAAAAGAATATTTGGAAACTGTGGCGTAATCATACAATTCTGCTTGACATGATAGAACTATGGGATGATATGTGTATTGACTCCTAATTAAATAAAGAGGGGGCAGCAGGGAGGGAGGGGAAATAATGAGGAGCTGGTACCAAGGGCTTAAGCAGAAAGCAAATGTTTTGAGAATGATGAGGGCAACAAATGAACAAGTGTGCTTGATAGAGAATAGATGAATGGATGGTGTTGAGTTGTATGAGCCCCCAATAAAATGATTAAAATAATAAATAAATAGAAAGACGAATCAAGCAGGCGCTTTGGAAGTCAAGCTTTCAGTCAGCGAGCTGCCACTGGGCTCCGCCCTCTCTCTTCCCAGCGGGGTAAGCTATGTGGAACACACCGTGAGGCTCCCGAGTCAGAAGCTTCCTCGGGTGGCTCCCAAAGGAATGCCGAGTGCACAGTGGGAAACGCCGGTCTGAACGGACGGCCAGCTTTTGGCAGAGGCAAATGAAAAGGACAGATGCCCCTCAAAGCAGAAGGGAAGTCTCCAGCCCTTGCCCAGGCTGCGGGGAGGGAGTCTAGGGTACACCCAAAAGCAGGACCTTCATTGGCAATCAGGCCCCGACTCTGCCGGGAAGCTGGAGCTCTGCGACCATGGAGGACACCTTCATCACTGCAAGCCACTCCATACACCTGTCCCATGTGCCACCAAGTCACAGGAAGAGCGGGATGGACTGGCACCCACCCGGCGGAGAACCCACGGCAGAGGACTCACCGGGTCTGGAAGAGCCCTCCTTAATTCTCATTGGCTTGGCCAAGTTGACACGAATTGTCCGCCCAAAGAGTTCAGATTCATTCTAAAAGATTGAAAGACATCTTTTTGTATGTGCTATTACGGTAAGAGGCCTCACTTAGGCCTGAGGCCAGCATGTGAGGCATTCTAAGCCCGAGAACTCAGGCCCCAGGCTGGCCCGCTAAGTGTGGAACCAACCACCAAGAAGTCTGCGCCGCTTTCTTCACCACCATGAAGGCTTGTAGCTGGCATGACCCTGGCTTTCAGACCCTGTCCTTCTACGTGCAGCTCCTTCACTCTGCACTGCCGACCAGTCCTATCCTGACTTCTGACGCTCCGATGGCGGGGACAGAGAACATAGAGGCCAGACTCCTAGAACTGCAGGTACCAGAAAAACATGAAGTCAACGGATTTTTTTTTTGTGGGCATCACTGCCCCCTGGTGGGAGTGGAGGCCCAGGCTTGCACCTGGAGAGCTGCTGCTGGATTTGAAGCGCCAACCCTGTGGGACGGCCCACACAACCACTGCACACAACCACTATGCCATCGGGCTCAGCCCAAATCAACAGATTTTTAATGAGAAATTCATTCTGAACTTTTAAAAGATGACTACAAGATAGAAGAAAAACAATTCCTTAATTTAGTAAGTTGAGGCTGTAATTATAAGCCTGGCCTTGCTCCTAGGAAAAAGATCAGGTACTCATTTTATTTCCAGCAGTTACAAAGAAAATCGAATGCTAGCTGACATGGCACTCTGAATTCATGTTCAGTCCCGAGGACCATAAACCTAACAAAGAGGCCACTCACAGAAAGGTCACCCTCCTGGTGCTGCCCCGGAGCTGTGAAGAGTTCATTACATGGCCAGTGGGAAAGAAAGTGACTTCTAAAATGAAATTATCCTGGATGTGCCGAGTGACCTCGAAATGTGGAAGAGGAAAACAAAACACCAAACCCACCGTCCAAGAGACTGTGACTCCTATGGACCCGGGAGGACAAAGCAGGAAACGTGGAAGAGAGAGGGAGGCCAGTTCCTTTCAGGCTGATGGAGAAGGAAGACTCAGCCAGTCTTGGCTCCCCTCGAATACGGCGGGGCCATAAGCAAGGAATGTGGGCAGGCATTAGACACCAGACTGGGCAAAGATCCGGGTTTGCCCTGAGCGTCTTGGAGGGAAATGAGGGCCTGGTAACAGTCTCGATTGTCGCCTGTGGAGGTGCCTCTGTTGAGCTTCTGAGCCTGGAGCAATACAATAATACATTTATGCTGTCTTAAGCCATCATATCTGTGGCTTATTGTTGTCATCTGATAAAGTGGCAATAGGAAACTCACAGGTTTCATCCGTGTTCCCATGACTTCTCAAGGACATTCAAATCCTTTCTTTCTAAGCACCTCTTAGGCCTTCTCCCCTTAGCTGTTCATGAGTCTAACTATACGAGAACCTCACACTGCAAGGGCTCTGTCTTTGAGTGGAGTCAAGTACAGTCATTTTCCACAATCATTCACAAATGTGCCGAAACCTCTCTCCATTTAACTTTGCCGTCGGCCGGCACACCATGGGCAGTATATTACTGCACTGGACTCGATGTGGCGCAGGTGAATTCCTTGGTATGGCTTTTCTTCTCATGGTCTTCGTGTCTTAGTAAACACTCCCCCTGTGCCTGCACACACTGTACACGTCTGGGACACTAAGGAAGCACTTGGTCGGTTTTGTCATCCTGCAAGGTAGGTATAAAATGAAGCACCTCTGAAAGAGGGAGAGCGGGATCCTACATCATCAAGAAAGACGACGTGGGCTAAGCCCCGGTGGTGTAAGTGGTTGAGTGTGGGACTGCGGCCCGCCGGCTTGGCAGTTCAAATCCAGCGGCGGCTCTCAGGAACAGCATTGGGTAGCGCCCACAACCACCAGAGGCAGTGATGCCCCCTCCCCCACTCCAAAAAAAAAAAAGAAGAATAAAGAAAGAAGACGTGAGCCAAGTGCCTCTTTAGGACCCCGGGATGAGGAGAGCCGAGGGCGTAGGGACAGAGGCTGGCTTGTGGAGTGGGTGCCCTTTGGGAATTTGGCAGCACTAGAGGAGCGTGTGGCACTTGCCAAGTAGGGCAAGGCCAGTGGGCCACATGGCTGAGAGGTCGAGGACCAAAGCAGCCTGGCTTAGGGGCTCTGCAGACAAAAGTGCATCTTTCTTGCAGCAGGGAAGCATGTCGGACCTGTGCTTCAGGGGCATCAGCCTCGGGCTAATGTGGAGCTGCATGCTCCCTCCCCGGTCTACCTGGAAGTCAGCTGTGGTCCCCGTGACATCCCTGCACTAGGGCGCTGCCAACTTTCTGTCAAGGTCTCCTCAGGCTACATGTCCTCCCTACTCAATACACTCCACTGTCACCTTTTTTTTACCCTTCTTCAAAATTAACAATAAAAATAATGACCCTTTCAAAATGAACAAACTATTGAGCTTATAGCCTGTATCAAAACATAAAAACAGCAAGACAGAGGTTGAGGGATGGCTTTGACCCCTAGACCATAGGTTGACCTTCTGGAAACACAGAGGCACCAGCAGAAGAATGGCCAGGCTGATAGAATGAGTTCACTGCATAAGCAGGCAGTAGCTAGAGTATGTTCACACCACAACAACTTGTGCTCCAACTTAACTCTGAACTGTGCAACGGGAACCTCAACAAGTGGAGCAGAGTGTCGTTGGAAGGGAGTAGCAACCTACCATGTTGTCGATCGCTGCTGCAGCATCCTGCCAAAAGAATGCAAGGAGGAGTTCAGGATTACAATTCATTCTTTTTGTTCCAATGAAAATCCCAGGACAGCAGAGGAAAAGATAAAATTCCCCTTTCTACTGGTCCAAAGCTGACCAGACCTGCTGTCATCGAGGCGATTCCGTTTACAGTGAATGACCCCAGTTTGGGCTTCTGAGACTAAGCCTTGTCAGGAGCAGCTGGGAGGTTTGAACCACTGACCTTGAGGTTAGAGGCCCAACACGCCTAGACTACTGTACCACCAGGGCTCTCTTCCTGCCTGCCTGGATGGTACAATATTCACCAAAGGGCAGACAGCAACTGCCAGGGATGGCCGCTGCCGCTATAGCTATGGACAGGAGCAGGGCTCACTGCTATAACCTGACTTTGCTGGGATGGGGGAAACACGGGACTCTGAGCCAACAGGAGAGGGTGTTTCTATAAACAGTTCTTCCTATCTCTTGGAAACTGCCATCTGCATGCTGAGAGAGGTGTCTAGAGTAAAGTGAACAGACATCCTGCTTTTTAACAATTTAACAACGTCCCACGGCGTTTTTTTTAATTAAAAAAAAAAACTTTTAAGGCATCACTGCCGTCTGGGGTGGGAGTAGGAGGTCCAGTCTTTGCTCCTGTGGAGCTGGAATTGAACCTCCATCCCAGTGGGCCGCAGTCCCGCGCACAACCACTACATCACCGGGGCTCAGCCCCCCACGGCATTTTAAAATTAAAATAAATGTATTACAATACTATTTTTGCATTCTCTGAAAATTTTGGTTGCTCCATATAGACCAAAATTTTAATCAAGGGCCCCCTTTCCTCCCCCCTCCCCAAGCCCCAGTCAATGATGTCCCGCTTAAAATCTGGTCACTTTAGTCTAGAGAGAGAAAGGCACTTTGATAACTAGTGACCACCGTGGTACTAGTGAAAGACTGAATACGGGACATTCCTTACCTCTGCCAACTCAAATTCAACAAAAGCGAATCCTCGGTGTTTTTCTATAAAAGAGAAAGGGGCCATCACCAGAGGGGCACTAGGAGCTCACATGCCATGCCCAGGCCCAACTTAGAATGAAAAAAATAATAACCTACTTTTATCGAGAAGGAAATAATTTACCTTTTTCAACAGCTTCTAGAAACAATTTTAATTTGTGCTTGAGATAAACTAGGTCAACAATTGAACTAAAGTATTCAATGTTTGCACCACACAATTTCACCTGAGTCTTTTCCAAGCATTCTGCTAATCTTTGTTTACAAGACTCAGCCACCAGGAAATGTCCATGGACTCTTTATTCCCATTGAACACCAAGTGTGTAGGAGATGGGCACTTACCTTACCACAGAGTAAGGTGACTATTAAATAGAGAAGCACAGAAGATGGTCTCAGGAAAAACCTAACCCAGCTTGGGGGGACACCAAGAGCAACAGGTGCTACCAACTGAGAAAACTAAGGTGTAGAAAGACTCCCCCAAGTCTTTCTACTCAAGATTTGAAGAACCGAAGGTTTGGAGAGTTTAGGTATCCCATAAAGTTAGTCCCAGTGTCGGGTCTCATTTAGAAAACCACAGCGAAGGCTCGCAGCGACACTTGTGCTGCAGCTCGGGGAGCAGCGGAGGAAAACTCCTGAAGGTGAGCAGCCACCAAGACTACTGCTGGAGCTGAGCGTTCCTGGAGCCCTGGCCCTGGGGCAGCACAGCTGCTGAGAAACGAGGCCTGGCCAGCAGGCAGAGGGGCCCAAGAGAGGAGGAGAAGTAACACCCAGACCTTCAAGGAAAACCTAAAGACAGTCCTCCTTTTGTTTCTTACTATATTTCAATTTTATATTTTGTGATCAGAAATCAAAGCCGCAACAGCTCCCCCCAATCGCAACAAACTGCCATTCTCTGCACGCGTCAGCCCACACCCGCGGCCCCAGTCTCGCTGGGCTCATGGTCTTCCTTTGGCATCTCAGGTGGAGCTACAGTCAGCGCTCTGAGCACCATTACTGGTGAGTCTTCGTTCTCGGCAGCAGGTCTGGTCTCTGGGGTCCCAGGGGCAGGCATCGAACTGCTACCTCCAGAGGGACGACGGCCACGTCTCGTCCCTCCCTCGGTACGGAACCTCTGTTGTTAGCAGCTATGCAGGAGCCCGACACATCCCAGCAACCCCTGCCCAACAGGAGGAAACAGTGTGCGGTCCTGTGGCAAGGGGGCTGTTCAGAGCCACAGCTACCTTGTGGGAGTAAGCTCCAGGCCTTTCTTCCAGCCTGCCTGAGTTGGGAAGCTCTGGAGAGGCGCGAGGAGCATTCTGGCAGGGTGCAAGCTTCCACTGCCACCATGGGGGCTGCATGAGCACTCCCGCGGGGACAGGTGAGCATGTCACTGCTGACCGTCCACTGTCACTGTCACTGTCCCCTGCTGTTTGGAGATTGTACCTCATTCAACACGCATCCTCAACTCATTAACACCACCCACATTCCTGGCCACCTAATTTAGGCCTGGGTGACGTTTACCTAGCATACACATTTTCACAGGCTTTCACACCCCACGCCTCTCCTGCTCAGGAACACTAGCCAACATCCCTGGGCTTGGGCGCCATTTTACACCCTGAAATCACCAACCAAAAGCACACCAATGGGAAAAACACAGCACAAAGCTGAGGCGAGAAGGCAGAGCTTAGCTCGGTCCGCCGTCCTATCAGGTGACTCAAAGTTTGCACCAGCTCTGTCCCTGTCTGCAAAGGACTGTGAAGGAAGGCCACACTGTGTCGCCTCAGCCAGTAGCGGGACTCACAGGTCAGCGACTCCTGAGGACCCACTGTCCACACCCACCAGACCCATCAAGCACATGGCTACAAATCCTCCTCCCCAACCCCCCTTCCCCGAGGTCTTTCCTTGCCACCAGGAAGCGGAACCCAGGGCAGGGAAGGAGCACGTACCTGTTTCATAATCCAGAGGGATCTGAATGTCTGTGATGTCTCCAAAGGGAATAAAAGCAGCATGAAGAACTTTGTCGTCCACCTCCTCTGCCAGCCCACCTGCAAGACGCCAAGGACCTTCTGAGCTGTGCCCTCCCGACAGTGGGAACAGGGAGGGGGCAGGAGGGCTCCCTGTAGTCTTTGGGGTCCACTCCTCCTACGAGCCTCATCCAGGCCCTGGTTAGTTTCTCCCTTCTACACAGCGGCCAGAAGGATTCTAACACAAAGCCAAACTCCTGGTCTTGGAGTCAATGCCGACTCAAGAGTGCCCCTGTGCTTACAAAACTGTAGCTGCCGTGGGAGCAGAAAGCCTAGGCTTCCTCCCTCAGAGCTGGGGCCAGTTTTGAAGCGCTCATCTCTCGGACCACAGCCCCATTTGTAACCGCCACACGACCAGGACTCTACAAACAGAAGACTGAGTCCAGTTACCATGCCATCAATCCATTAATTTCTCAGTTCATTTTATCATCAGCGTTTTAAAGCCCTGTTGTGCATCCCTGCTTACTAGTCTTTGAAAGTTCCCTGCCAACAAGAGGATCAAGTCTGAACCCCCACAACCGGCCCCCAGCCCCAACTATGTGCCCCAGATGTCGAGGCCCTGCACACCTCTGGGCTCGTGCATCCGCCGCTCTCCGGCCAAGTTCTCTAGGTGGTGCAATCGGCCTACACTTGCCTGCTCACCCACAGGTCGTCGGCGGGAACCCACCCAGGAAAAACCCCAAACTACACTCACTGCCAAGGAAACGAGGTCGATGCAGTGCAACCCTATAGGACAGGGTAGGGGCTGCCCCTGTGAGCTTCTCAGACGGTAACTCTTTACAGGAATAGAAAGTTCCAGCTTTCTCCTGTGCAGTGGCTGGTGGCTTTGAACTGCTGACCTGGCTGTGCGCAGTCAACCCAACACCACTACCCTAAGGGGGTACAAAGTCCTGCCAATCCCCTCCCCATTAGAAAACCCCATGGAGTGGCTAGTCCAACGACGTCTCTACTACCCTGGGGCCAGAACTGGATGGTGCGAGGCTCCCAAGTGCTCTGAAAAGGGATCGGTGGGGGGAAAGGGTGGAACAAAATCCAAAATCCTATGAAAGCCCAGGCTTATGGGTCAGCTAGAGGCTGGAGACCCCCTCCCCTCCACGGCCCACACACTATCGTTCGTTCGTGGCGACGTCAGGCCTCCGCTCCCAGGCCACCCAGGGACAGGTCTATACGGTGTGAGGTAGCTCACCCAGGGCAGCCAGCCCGCGGAGGTCCTGGGGGCAGCATTTCCCCGGGGCGGAATTCAGAAGGTGGGACGAGCGGGGGGTGGGGGTGGGGGGGCACCGAGGGGGTGGCAATGAATGAGGTGAGGCCAACTGCGGACGGGCCTTTGAACGCAAAACTGACGCTCCGCTCCCGGAACCTCGCCCCAGTTCACAACACAACGTCGAAACATAAACTGACCCAAGACCCCGCGGGCGGGCGCGCGCGGCCGGAAGCAGCCCCAGGCGCTCAGCGAGCCCCACTGGCTGCCGCGGCTCTTCCAACCCAGCGCCCGCCTCCGCCTCCGCCTCCAGGACGCCGGCCCGCGCCTCTCCCGAGAGCGGCGAGCCCGGACTCCCGTCGTCACCGTCCGCCGCCCGGGCGCATCGCACGCGCGTCGGGGCCGCCTCAGGGCCCGGCTGCTCCGGCCACGCGCCTCGAAGCGGCCGGGGCGAAGGAAGCGCGAGCAAGCGTGCTGGAGGCGACCCCGCGTCACCACGCACGCGGGCCGCCGGTGGGCGCGGGACGTCACCGCCGCGGCTCGGCGGCCACCGCGCACCGGCTGAGGCGAAAGCCCCGCGGGGCTCCGCTCGTCGCCCGGCGCCGCCACTGGCCACCGTCACCCCCGCCCCCGCCAGCCAGCCGGGCTCCCCGCCGAGGAGACCCCGCTCCGGCCCCGCTGCCGCTCACCCACGTAGAGGACCCTCTTGGTGGTGGCCATCTTGCTTCCCAGCGTTTCCGCCGGAAGTCGGCGCTCGCCCCGCCCCAGCCCGCCCCGCCCCCGGCTCTCCCGCGGGCCGCGCTGACACGTGCCGAGCCTCCCGGGCGGCTGCCGGGCCCAGCCCATCCCGCGGCGGGGACCAATCCGGGCCTTCAGAAAGCAGGCCTGCCCGGGGGCGGGGGGAGGTACGGCAGCCTGGTGGTGCGCCTGGCTGCCGGAGGAAAGGTCAGGGGCTCGAACCGATCCGGGGGTACCCCGGGACAAAAAGCCTGCAACACATTTTGGGACACATGAATGATTGCGAGGCTTTTGAGCCACTTTCAAGTTCAGGTTTAAAAAAAAAAAAAAGTACACGTGGATTCTGCCCCCAGTGGACCCCGCTCATGGACCAGGGGTGTAACCAGCCTTGCTCACATGCAGGAAGCAGGGGGCCGTGGATTGCTGCAGGTGCAGTTAGGCTAAAATTTACCTCATTTGACCTCCCTCCTGACCCATTTAAATTCTTTTTTAACTGAGGTTTTTGGTTTACTTCGATGTTTGTTTTTAACACGCAAAATAGTTTTTATTCCAGATTGAACAAAATTTAAAGTCCAAACAAGCACTGCCCATAAGACCCAAGGTCATGACCTTTTACAATTATTGCTGCTTAAGAGCTGCAGCTCAGTGGATCTTCAGTTTGTCAGGTCGTTTGGCCTTTACTGACAATTATGAAGTCGTAGGAACTGACTTGATGCTTGACCGACTTCTCACATCTGAGAACACCTGGATAATAAAGCCCCTCTAATGAAAACACCGGGACAGCTCTCTTAGCCAAAGAAACCACGTCTCCGTGTGAACTTGAGTTCTCTGAGGTTCGAGTGGAAGCACCAGGCTCCGGGTAAGATGATCTTCAGCAGCGGGTAGAAGCTGGAATCCGCGCAGAGGTGCTCCTCCAGCGTGCGACCCAGTGACGGTTTCCGAGTCTGCCAGGCCAAGCCCCCTTGCCTTTGTTTCTCACGCTGTGCCTTCAGCTTCTTCCTCTGCCGCCGGTTCGTCCACACCGGATACTGTCCATGCTGGTCCAGAAGGCTCGTATTCCTTAGTGCCAGCCGCCGCTTTCATGCCATCCTCACCTTTCTCATCATTCACTTCACGCTGCATCTTCTCTTGGCAATGTCGGGCCACGAGAACAGTTGCTCTCTTGACACAGCATCACCGTCTGCTTGGAGAATGTTTTTAAGTCTGTTGAGCTCCTTTGGGGCTTTTTTCTTTTTTCATAGCGAACGCATTCTTTCTTCTCTTTTCAGCACACATTTTCCTTTCCCACTTAAGCTTTTAGCCATGTTTTACCTGGGTAAGGGCTCCATCTTCACGTGCAGCCAGCAGATCATGAAGACTGGAAGTGCATTATTAGTTTTTCTTGGGGGGAGGGGGCATCACTGCCCTCTGGTGGTCGTGGGAGCTACCCAGCCTTGCTCCTGAGAGCCTCCACTGGATTCGAACTGCCAAGCCCATGGGCTGCAGTACCGCACTCAACCACTATGCCGCTGGGGCTCAGCCCGCGTTATTAGTTTTTTAACAATGTTTTCCTCTGTATAAAATACAGGATATTCAACTATAGACAGGAACTGGATTAATGGGTTCTCGGGAGTGTGGTTGGGGAGAAATCGGGAGCTAATAACGGAATGCGGAAATGAAGAAAATGTTCTAAAATGCATTGTGATGATTGTACAACTCTTCTTTATGTAATTGGGCCTATTGGATTGTATGATGTGTGAATTATATTCCAAGAAGTCCTGGTGGCCGAGAGGTTAGGTGTAGAGTTTGATTGCTAACCCCAAGGTTGGCAGTTCAAAGCCAGCAACCCATCTGATGAAAAGCATCACATTATTCTACTGTGGCCTATTAAAGAGGTTACGGTGAGTCTGAACACACACCAGCAGAGCGGGCAGTGTGCTTGTGCTTTAGGTGCTAGCTCCCCATTCAACAATCCACACACCATGTTTCATGGCAGCATCAGTTGCAATACCCAGTGGGTCAGCATTCTTTTCTATCCTGAGTCCTGTACATTAAATGCCATAGCCTCCTGGGGTTCCACCAGCCTATTAGGCTTGTACAACTGATCTATGGAATGTACACTACCCTCTCCTCACCCCACTACTCTCTCTGGTTAGTGGGGTAGGATGGGCACAATCTAGTTCTGATCTCAGTTTACCGGAGGCCCATTAGTGACTAACCTCATCTTTGATTTCCTACACTTTCCTGGCTGTAGATGGAGACCAACCGTTGAACCTGACATGGCCACTTGCAAGCTTTTAAGTGCCTATTCATCCTTCACCCAAGTAGAACAAGTCTTTTGGGAGTAACATCCATCAACCTTGGCTCACGCCCAAGATTATGATTCTATCCCTCAAGCCCTGGGAGGTTTATGGCCAAGACCACTCTCATTGAGATAGTTGGTGTGATCACCTAATCTGGTGTCAATTTGAGGATTAAGGGTAGGGGTGGAGCCTAGCCTGTCAATCTAGAGGATGCCCAATGAGACCTGTGTGGGCCTGGCCTTCTCCTGAGTTTCTGGGAAACCCAGTACTTCCCTCTTAAGAAACACACACTTACTCGCTTGTGGACTGACAAGACTTGCTGTGAGACATCCCGGAGAAGCCAGAGCCCCGTCAATGCTGAGATGCTTACAACGCGACTGGAGCCAAAGGCTTTCTACCCACTGGCTTGTGATCCTTCTGCATTTGGCGTCATTAAATGTTCTGTGAGTCTAAAGACTTTAACACACATGGACAAAGCCAGGCATTTCTAGTGTACTTAGGAGTCCCCGTCCCCCCCCTTCCTTTACTCCGTCTGCTTTGCCTGTTGTGACTTCTACCATATTGGACACACTATAGGGTGAGACATTACGGCAAAGGGAGTCTACCTAGAGGGGAGAAAGGAGACGAACAGAAGGCCAGGTGGAAAGGCATGCTGGCACACTCTAGGGAAAGTAAGCCCGGCTGGAGGGCATCAGGGCAGGAAAGGAGACACTGCCCCACTGGCTGACCTTGGCAAGGTTACTGTTGCTTTGAAGATTAATCACCAAAACAGTTAGGCTGGGTGGTGACTGTCACTCAGATCGTTCTCCCAGTTCAACCCCAGGAAATCTTAGCAGCTGTCCAAGGTCAACCACCCGCCCCTTTGTAGAATACACTAGGAAGGAGGGGACTGGACAAACCCCAACAGACGTGGCCCAAGAACAGGCTGTGTCCTTGAGCCAACCCCCTACTCTGTACCCACGAGCTCCCAGAGCAGCTCCAGGCCTACTCAATCACCCCGTCCTTGCTACATGCGGTCCATGAAACAGTGGGGCAGGGCCCCCGGGAGCCATAAGGCACCCCTACCCACCCCACTTGCCGGAGCCATGAGAGGAGGTGACGGAGCTCATTTGACCCCAGCTCGTCTGAGATTTCTTACAATCAAGAGTGGGATTGAGAAAGCAGCTGTGGGGTTAAGATCACAGGAGAAAGAAGCTTGATGGCGGGTTTCCTCCCCTTTATTGAGAAACTTAAGACTTTGATACATCAAATAAAACCAAAATTTTGGGGGGGAGGGAATCAAAACCCACAATAGAAAAAAAAAAAAGTTAACATTATCTGGGCTATGGCAGAACCCAGAGAATGTCTTTGTATAATTGAAAAAAATTCTAGGTGCTTCATAATTGACCTTTTGATACAAAATGACCTATTAATTCGGAATTTGTGGTTCTTAATGCTGAGGTCCATAGGACAAGTTAGGGAGTCTTCAAACTTGAGCTGAAATCCAGGAGGGGTTTTATTTGGCTTCTGAATCCTGAAACAAAAAGCACCAATATAAACAACCAACCCATGACATCTCTCTGGCTGACGAGGCAGGCACCCCGAGTGGGGCTCAGGCTCAGTGCTGACACTTCAGGGGGGGTGCTTCTTTCTTGGGGAGGACTCAGTGTGTGGGGCCATGAAGCTTCACAGCATCTCTGGCCTCTAGCCACCCGCCAGCGACTACTTGTTCTCTTCTACTACCACTGACAGGGCTCACGTCCCCAACAAGGCTAGGCCAACTCTATGCAGGCCAGACCTTCAAAGCCTTTCCCTTGCCCTCCCCCTGCCCTGCCTTGGTAGTTTCTTCTCTTTCCATCTGGAGGCTTCTTCCATCAGTTGTTAAGCTTCACTCACCTGAGTCTCTGCAGGTAGCCCCCCAACCCCCAAACCAGAAGTTTAGAGGGGAAGATGTAATTAATTATAGTCAAGGGTGTCTGTCTTTACCACTAAATTGAGACCACGAATGCCAAGACTCATAGCCTTTGTGCTCCCAGAGATAAATAGCCCTCCTCAAACTCTGGCAACCCTCGGGAAGGTACTGCTCACAGAACGGAGGCTTTGGGAGCTGGACAAGAGAAATCATTCTGACCCATGGCTATTCCAGACCAACTTGATCAGGTGATCTTTATTGAGAAATGGTTCATGTATTCCCTATAACTCCCAGGACTTTCTTTTCTTTGGATTAACTGGCTGAGTTATTGACGTGGCTCTATAAAGCACTCCCATTCTTTAAAAACAGTCACAAAGGATCAAACATTCGCTTACTCCTTGTCTAAGAGGTAGCAGCAGCAACAGCGCCCACCTTCTGGGCAGCTTCCTTCTTGGCGTGATGAGCCTGTAGAACGGCAACAGCTTCATCCACCTGTCAGAAAGCACCAGTGGATCAGTGGCATCCAAGAGACCTCCTAAGACGCCCTGGTGCCCAGGCCCAGTGCAGAACAAGTTTATAACCACTTTCCCAGGTACACCCAGGAGACCCCAATTCATAAGGCGTGACAGGAGGGTCACTGGGCCAGCCCACCTTGGAGCGCAGGGACTCCGGGGACTCCAGCATGTGCAGCAACTCCGAGTTGTCGATCTCCAGCAGCATGCCTGTGATCTTCCCGGCGAGGTTGGCGTGCATTGTTTGGATGAGTGGGAACAGTCGCTCTCCTGTAGGCAGAAATATTTATCTCCAAGTCAGACTGAGTCACAGTCTAGTCCTGACGCTGGTATTCAGGCCTGGGGTCTGTGGTGTGCGGGCCACTCACCCAGCATCTGCTTCTGCTCCTGTGGGGGTGCTGCGGCCAACATGGAGGCAGTCAGGGGCTCCTGGCCCTGCACGTGGACAGCAGGCTGTGGAGCCTGGAACCAGGGGGCGGGCAGGTTAGCAACAAAAGAAAGGGCTCTTTGCAGTGGTGTGTGGGGCAGCCCAGCCAATCTACACCTGACGTCCTTCTCTGTTCTCAAAGCACTGATACCAGCCCTTGGGGACTGAGGGGTGCAGGGTACACAGAAGTGATATGAAGGTATCACTCACACATAGAGAAACCGCTAGGCAATTATAAGGTGAAATGAGTGTACTAAAATGGACTCAAATACTAAGCAAGAACACTATGGTTAGGAAGCATCTGAAGCCTTTTAAATAAGGCTACAGTGAACATGTTTGTAGGTGAAGCTTGTTCCTGAAGAGGAGACTGTTTCTTAAAATGGATTCCTAATAGATAATAAGTAACAGGGTGTGAATATTAAAAAAAAAAAAATTACCATTAAAAGCCACATAGGAGTGGCATACTGGGTTATGTGCGGAGCTAATGGCAAGGCCAGAAGTTCAAGCCCACCAGCTACTCTATCTATAGTAAAAATTCACCTTGGAAACCCACAGAGGCAGCCGTACGCTGCCCAGTAGGGCCACTGTGTTGGAACTGACTGGATGGCAGTGGGTGGTTTGGGGTTTTTATCACCCACGTCCCTTTATTGTAAACTTTCATCAAATGTTTCATCACTGTGCACGGTCAATGCCAGTCACAGCCTTAAAAGTAGGGTCCCAGGGCTGAGCCCCGGTGGCGTAGTGGTTGTGCGCGGGACTGCGGCCCACTGGGACGGAGGTTCAATTCCAGCAGTGGGGCTGGGCCTCCTACTCCCACCACCGGAGTGCAGTGATGCCCAAAAACAAAACAAAACAAAACAAAAAAAGCAGGGTCCCTTAGATGAAGGACATTGTTACAAGGTGGCAGGTTCCTGCTTCCCTGAGTTTGCACCAGGAAGGTTCACAGTAGGGCCCTCTGCGCAGCAGCTGATGGGCCTGAAGGCCGAGTGCAGCTGCTTCCACCCCCCACCCCTCCACGCCCCTGCAGAACCAGAGAGTGATGTGAACTGTCCCCGACAGGACAGCCAAGGAGGAGCAAGCCGGCCAGTGGCGTGGCCCAGGTGTGCAAACCCATGGAGGGAGAAGCCGGCGGGAAGCGCCAGAACACTGCGCACACACAGTTTGCATTATGTCCATTTTACCTTGTTAGGGGTATGTATAGTGGGTTACACGCCAGGCGGTTGTTTGGAAATCACACTGGGAGAAAGAGGAGGCTCTCTCCTGTGAAAAGTCTTGGGAGCCCACAGGGGGCAGTTCTAACCTCATCCATCAGGGTGGCCATGAATCAAAGTGGACTTGCCGGTAGTGGAGTCCTTTGAAAGGCTTTGCTTTTTCAAATTCCTGCTCTCCTTTCACCTCCCCACAAGGGCAGAGCCAGTGTTTGATGAATTCACCACCCAGGACACAGCAGGACCTCACCTGCAAAGGCTGTATGGCGGGGTGGGGGCTGCGGACGCTCGAGGCATACTTGTAAGGGACCACAGTCCGAGGGGCAGCAGCAGCTACGGCAGCCCGAGGAGCTAAGTTCTGCACAGATGTGGGCACACCTTGGGGGAGGGGAGGGGAAGACAAGCAACATTAAAGCCCATCAATCTGGGCACAGACCCATGAAACCCCATCGTTCCCCATCTGTGAGCACCCAATACCACCTCCAGACTGGCAGCTGTCAGTCAGCCCTTGCTGGGCGGCACCAGCCCCACCAAAGTCCATAGCCAAGCGGTCCGGGCACTCAGACCCTACAACAGACCAGCAAATGCACATGAGTGTTGGCAGCAGCTGTCCAACTGGCCACGTCCCACGAAAGGAGCCAGTCCAAAGCATGTCACATCTCACACGGACACCACACATCTCACACGAGACTGCTCCTGCTGCTTGCAGGGCACACAAGGAGCCCACGTCTCTGTGCGCACCCAGGAAAAGCACGCTGCATGCCGTCAGAGGCGAGCTCTCTAAGCCGCCTGGGGAGCCCCGGGGGCGCAGTCACCCGGAGAGCACCTCTGCACCCGTTGGAAGCGCCAAAGCCCCGCACCCAGAGCGTCTCTGCCACCTCGAGTACCTACCTAAGCACACAAGTCAAGTTACAGAACCAGGACTCAGAACACACTAGTTGTCCTGACTCCCGCCTCCCCGGGCAGTGCCTCTCAAGGCCCGTTTGCTCACCGACTCTCTGAGTGGTAGTAGGGAGGCCACGAGAGGCCGGAGCATTACCAGTTGGAGCCAGGTGGCGAAGAGCTGGACGAGGCCCAGACTGGCGTAAAGCACTTGGCATTCCTTGGAAGCCTGGTGGGAAAAACCCCGCGCATCAACAAGGCCGGGGTTGTGGGGCGCCGGGGCTCTTAACAAACTCCGGGGGTGGGGGCACACGTAGGAAAATCAGGGAAGCCAGGCCAGGGAAGAGGTGACCTACCTTGGGGTCTCCCGCCTTGCTGCCAGCGTGGATTAGGCCTCATCTGCGCCAGCTGGTTAGGTGTGTAATATGGAGGTCTTCCCTGAGCCTAGGAGAGAACAGCGCCCAGGAGCTTTCAAGGACTGGCCCTCACGGGAGCGGGAACTCTGCCTCACTACCAGGCCAGGCTGTGTCTTCAGAAGAGGCCTGAGCTCGGGAACTGTCTCTGCTAACGCTCTGGGGGTCGTGGGTAGTGTTCAGCTAGAGGGGATTGGTGCTGAAGAGAAACCAACAGCAAGAAAAGTTCCTACTTGGGGTGAGGTAGGGGAGGATAAAAAAAAAAAAATCATTTTATTGGGGGCTCTTATCGCAATCCATCCATCCATCCATCCACATTTGTTGCCATCATTCCTAAAACATTTCTTTCTACTTGAGCCCTTGGTATCAGCTGTTGAGGGCGTCCTTACTGATTTCTGGAAACACCGAGCTCTAAACATACCCCCCGCCCCGCCCCCCAGCAGCTGTCAGGGTCCCTCGCAGCCAGCAGACCCACCTGTGGAACTGCTGGCACAAAGTAGCCACCAGCTGCAGGCTGGAACTGATTTAAGATGGCGTTGGCAGGGAGTGCTCTCATGCCTGCCACCCGCTGCATGTACTGGTTGGTCAGGTGAGCCTTCCGCTCCTCCTTCCTCTGGGCCAGGGCCACGTACAGGGGCTTAGAGCCCACAATGCGGCCGTTCATCTCCGTGACGGCTTTGGTAGCCTCTTCGGGAGATGAAAAGCAGACGAAGCCAAACCCTTTGCTTCTCCCATCCTCCAGCATCACCTGGAAAACAAGAACACGTACTTCAACAAAGCTCCCGGGGGTTGGAACGAAAAACTACAAAATGTAGGCGGGTCCTGACCCAGGGGCAAAACGAGGCAATTCCAGATGATTCACTCCAGTTCCAGGATGCTGTTCTATGGTTAGTGACTGACCAGGAAGAAACACTCCTGAGACCAAGACCAGCCCCCAACACTCCTGAGGGTTACAGCGTGGCCTTGTGTTGAACCACGTTTGAAATTCCAGGTGAAGAAAGCCATTATGGGATCCAGGGTCCCCAGTGGGCATCACCACCAATCGAATGGGACCCACACAAGCAAGGCGACTAGCTGTGCCGTTCTAGTGCCAGCTCGCTTCCTCTTGCCCTCTCTGGGTCTCCGTTTCCATGCCACGACTAAGGAAAAGAACCACACCAGGCCACAGGTCCACTGGTGCAGAATCTTGTCCGTGACCCACTAATGGCCTTTTTCCTTCACCTGAAAAGGTGATTGCTGTCCCTCATCTTCCTCTTAGATAAACACTTGCAGCACAAGAAATGAGGCTGAGCCAAAAAAGTATCCATCAACGTCACAGAAAGCTGTTTAACAAAAATGACCAACATGTGAAGCTGATGTCTGTCGGCATACCCTGTCCTCCATCTAAGTCCACACACAGCTGAAGGTTCTCTTTCCTTTTCTAACCCTACACTCCAGCGATCCAGGGTCCAGCACCCCCCACTCAAATTGTGCTCCTTGTAACTGTTCCAGTTTGGGGACGAAAGAACTCTGAAAGGGACAGCATCAGGATTGTAGGCTGGGTGGACAAAGGTTTTCTGAAGACATTTCCATGCTGCAAGAATGAGGAGGTGAATTGTGACAGAGGAAAAGTACGGACACAACTTCCGCACCAATACACTTTTCCATCTTCCTTCTCCATAATCATCCTGTGTCCTCTGAGAAAAATCTACCACAAGCCACCCTCTGGGGTCCCCAAGTCATCCCAGCCTTCCGAGTACTGTCTCTGCCGGGCCCAGCAATCTTGTGGACACCACTCTTACCCGGACCTTTGGAAGGCATTCTACTGAGACAAGTGCATTACGGAGAGAACTTGTCTGCAGTCCCTTTCTGCAGCGGTGTGTGAGCAGGCTGCTTAGAATCAACCTGCACATGTGTGGATGGGGGCCTTGTAACTGTGGTTAGCCAGGGCCGCATCAGCTTCCACGGCACCCTCTTGCTACCTCTGCGGTCTTGTAAAGCTGAGGACACCCAAGACCCATCAGCTCCACCCTGCCCCGAGAGGCAGAATGGACTAGGAAAATTGGCGGGAATCATACTGTCCTCCTTCTTGAATATGGTCTGTGACTGTAATATAGACCTCTTTTGTTCTCTTCTTGCGAATGCCAGCCAGACCACCATGCCAATAAGCAAAAGCCATCTTACCCCTTGATCTGATGGAAAGACAGCCAAGGAGGTGGTAAGATGAGGGAGCCCCCAGGGTTGGCTTGTCTCTGTGGCCACCTCTCTCTACTTCACCTGAAAACCTCTCTTTGTCTAACACCCCACGCCCACGGTGTAAGGAACGCAAACAAGAGTTCGGCAGAGCCTCCATTCGCCAGCCCACCCTGACCCTCTTCTCTTTGACACTTGCTGTAGGTCTGCTGAGCAGGACCAGTGCTGCACCAGGCCCCGCCTGGAGATTTGCAGGTGCCAGCCACTACTGTCAAAATCGCAAATGCCAAGGACACATACCACTTATCCTCATGTAACCTAGGACTCAAATCCCATACCGTTACAACGAAAATTACCAACAACAAATAAAACAGAAATTATCCTGCGTGCTCAGTGGATTAAAAACAAATACTAACGCACTGCTGGACAACATGGGAAAAGCAAGCATTACACCATCCTTTGTCATCGTCCTAAAGCCAGAGTGGAAGTTCTTCAGGAAGGGAAGTGTGGCAGAGCTGTAGAGACAGGCCCCAAGGCAAATGGAAACGACCCGTCTGGATTTCCTCTGCTCCTGCTGTAGCACCATCTGTCCCCACACCAGCACGAGGCAGTCCGGGATGGGAAAGATTCAGGTGCCGAGGGCCCGCATGGAGTGGGTAGCCAGCGCAAGGTTAACTCCATGAGATGCCATTCTCCAGAACATGTTTACATGCAAGCTGGGAAACCAGATACACATCTATTTACTAGAGTAAGTGGTAGGCTATTCTCGAGCGCTAGGAAACCACAAGTGAGATCAACGGAACCGTAAATGCCAATAAATTTCCATCAAAGACTTCTCTCCTTCTGGCCCCACATCTCTCATTCAAATACCTTGGCGCTGGTGATTGACCCAAAAGGAGAAAACTCTTTCCGTAACTTCTCATCGTCGATGGTGTCATCCAAGTTCTTAATATAAAGGTTCACCCCCTGCGGAAGCAGCAGTATCGTTAATTGCGCCCTGTGCCCGACTTAATCTGCCCAGCATCACTGGGCACTTGCTAGGAAATCCGTTCTCAGACCAGATCCCAAACCCTAGGACTGGGGCATTGGAAGCCAAGGACCCACAGGAACAAGGAACCACAGCTGCTCAGGACTTGAGTCCAAGTGGTTCACATGATGATGGGCAACAACCTGAGGCTCCCCTTTTAACCCTGTTCTGTGGCCACTTCCAGAACCCTGTTGACAGAGTGGTCATGCTTTGGATTGCTAACCCCAAGGTCGGCAGTGTGAGGCCACCAGCTACTCGGTGGGAGAAAGAGGATTCTTTCCACTCCTATCATGTAAGTTACACTCGCAGAAACCCAGAGGGGCAGTTTTGCCCTGTCCTATAGGGTTGCCGTCAGAATCTGTGGCAGCGGCATCCTTAAAGCCTAGTACTCTTGGGGGGAGAGGCAAGAGCTCACCTAAAAACCCCAAAGAGGATGATCACGCAACAGAAGCCTGTGGTGCAGGTGTCTCATGGTAAGTAAGTCCCCTGTGGGCAGGCTGAGCCATGACACGCCCCCTTACCCCCCTCACCTGATAGCGACTAATTCTCTCCTGCTTCAGCTGCTCAAACTTGCGTTTAAGCTCAGCCTGCCGCTCAACTTTCTTCTGTGCGCGGCCCACAAAGATGGCCTTCCCACCGATTTCCTTTCCGTCCATCTCCTCCACAGCCTGGAGAGGAAGCACATGCCTTTAAAGCCCAAAATGTAAAAGCAGGGGGTACAGGTCTGGAAGGCCCAAGTGATTTCTGGGGGAAAGCAATCGCCCCTGCAGAGCTGCCCACTCACTGCAGTCTGCTGCGCAAGGGCAAGCCTCCTCATTGAAAAGTGGGGCTGTTGGTCCAAACTGAGGGCAAAGTACCACCTCTATAAACACGGCCATTGCAGAGATGTGCCTGGGTGTCTAACCTGCTTGCTACTGAACGCCTGGCTTCTTTTTGTTGGTATGAAGGCAGGTGGCAGGATAGACCCAGGGCTTAGTGCACAGCACTCTGTCAGGAAGGAAATGCAGCGCTCTCATCAAGCCAGTCCCCTTGGAGCTTAGGGCCCTCATCTCTGAGGGGGAACAAACACATTGTATCGTTTTTTTGCAGCCCATAGGGCCAGACAACTGACAATTCAAGGTCTATGCCACACACTTTGAAAACAGTTAAGTGTAAATAAAAAGAAATAATATATTAAGGGTTTGAGGGAGGCAGGGTGGGAGAGAGCTGCTATCAGAGGACTCAAGAAGATATTTAGAAATGGCTGATGCCAATAATTGTACATGTCCGCTTGAGATAACGGACATGTGGTTTATTATATTAGACCTAAAAGCCCCCAATAAAATGATCTTTCGAACTAACAACAAGTTAACGGGAATGAATTAAAAGATAAGGGGGAAAACCAGTTCAGTGATCTTAACGTGTAGCACCAGACAAAGTAATAGCAGGGCACAGTTCAGTTGACTGCGCGGCCCTAAGTAGAGACTGAGACAATCCCAGCTCCTGGCCGCTGTGTATGCACAGGCCCTGCCCCACGCCCTGCGGGGACTGCCTCCTGCAAACCCTGGTGGCACGCTCACCTTATTGGCATCTTCGTGTTTTTCGTAACTCACAAAGCCAAAGCCTTTGGATTTCCCATTGGGGTCTCTCATCACCTTGACACTTAAGGTCTTACCTAATTGCCAAAGGACAGAACTATTAGTGACACCATCTCTACGACAGAGCAAGCGGAGAATGCTTCTAAGAACCCATTTGAAACCAACTTCTTGCTGGACCCACAATGGCCTCCAGGGCAGAGGGCCCACGTCTGGATTCTAATGAATGCCAAGTAGCTGAGGCGGCCTTGGGGATGAGACGCGTCTAGTCTTAGCTACCTTGGTCTTTGTCATGCAAATAAAAGGAGGGCGGTTCCAGGTCTAGTTGTCCAGTGGACAACAAGAGGGGACACAGCAGGGCAAAGGACCTCAACTTACCAAATTGGCTGAACAGCTCTTTGAGACCCTCATCATCCATCTCTTCCCCAAAGTTCTTGATGTAAACATTGGTGAATTCCTTGGCTTTGGCCCCAAGCTCGGCTTCGCGCTCTTTTCGAGACTTAAACCTGCCCACAAACCTACAAAGAAACCACAGAACACACACCAGTGACCACCCAGTAGGACTAAACTGATGACTTCCAGGGGCCCAAAGGAAGTTAAAAAACCTGTCCCCACACAACCCCAGAAGCTCTAAGTTCACAGACGTCAAATCCCCAGCAGAAAGTGAGGCAGGACTTTCTTGCAAGGACCATTTCCAGGGCTCCTGGCCCAGACCAGGGCTAGGCCACCACATCAGGTTTGCACAGCGTTCATTTCTGTGCATCTAGATAAATTCACAGAAAGAGGCTAGAAGGATACAAACCAAACTGTTAACAGTGGTTAATCCTGGGACTGTATTAAAAACCACCTTGTGTCAGTGATTTTTGGTATCGTTTATATCTACAGGAAAATTTTCCCCAAGTTTCCTCTCTTTTGTGATGCCTGTGAAAAACCTGACTGCTGGGCACAAATTACCAATGTGACCCATCACAGACTTGGCCAGGAGGACCAAGGACAAACTTGTTTAACGCCAGGACTTCCTGTCCTCTCTCTTTTTCTCTACTTTATGTGGCCCCTCCTTCCCACTGTCCCACTGAGCACACCACAGCGGTAAGGTCTGCTAGAAGCAAAGCCTTCCACAGCAGCTTTCCTCCCTGGACCTACTTTCAGCGTGACTGTGGCCAGACTCGACTCATGGCAAGGCTAGTCACATGGCTAGTCTACAGCTCCTGGTCAGTCCAGGGCCCTCTCCACTCTGCCACTGGCCAAGACCCCCGCTCAGAGTGGGTTTAGAGAGCTGCCTTCCAGCCAGCCCCAGGTGCCGGATGCTCACAAAACTCAGACGCAGGCTGTTTCAGGGGAGAGGCGGCAGGCAGGCCATGGCGTTGGCAGGAAGCCCACCTCGGCGAGTCAAAAGGGCTGCCACGGCTTGGGCAGGGAGACTCACCAGCCCTGGAGTGGAGAGGTAGGAGCAGGCCACTTGGGCCGAGAACCAGTAGCTGCCTTGTGTGTGCCCGTTAATACCGAGGCGGGGCCATGGCTGGCTCATGCGATGGCTGTTGCTCCGGACTGGGACACTCACACTTTGCGGTCATTGAGGAGCATGCCATTCATCTTCTCGATGGCCTTGTCGGCAGCCTCTTGGGTCTCGAAGTGGACAAAGGCATAGCCCTTAGAGCCGTTCTCATCACACACCACCTATCGAAGACAAGGTGGGCCACTTTAGCACCCTGGTCAGTCCCAGAGAGGGTGAGAACCTCGTGATCTCTTGAGCACCCCCCTCCCATCCACACCCACCCTCATCCCCAGAGATAAAGCACAACGCCAGGCACTACACACAAATGGGCCATTTGTCATGGTGGCTTCACTTGTGATCTCCCACTTTCTCTATCAGGATGCTCCCTGATAAAGGCGCCCACTGCCAGGACGGGAAGCAGTCACGTGGAGTCACAAGACACACACAAGCATACTTGGAGCCCTGATGGCGCAATGGTTAAATGCTCAGATGCAAACCAAAGCTCAGCAGGCGGAACCTACCAGCCATCCTGCGGGAGAAAGACAACATCGCAAAGGACTTCTAAGTCTCAGATTTGGTGAAGTCACACAAATAAAGCAAAGCACTTCACACCAAGGCAGGTGCACTGGGCACAGGGAGCTGCGGCACTAGATGGTCTCCTGGAATCTGGTAGGGCTCGGAGCTGTCTCCAGCCCTTGGGAAAGTACCAGACTCCCCTGCCCACTGCCAAGGCACTTTCCCATCTGTTATTTATTGGGCTTTCAAGAGTCAACACTCAGTTCGTGGAAATTGCTTAAACATTTACCTTGCAGGACAGAATGTTTCCAAAAGCAGAAAAAGTATCATAAAGTGCCTTGTTATCTATGGATTTGTCCAGGTTCTTGATGAAGACGTTCCCCACACCAGATTTCCTCAGTGAGGGGTCCCTTTGTGACCACATGATCCGGATGGGCTTTCCCTTGATCACATCGAAGTTCATGGTGTCCAGGGCCCGTTCCGCTGTAAGAGAAAAACACACCTGAGTGGAGCACGGTAAAACCTCCTGGGGCGGAGAGAAAAAAAAAACAAAAACAAAAAACCTCCTCAGGCATGTCTTTCTGTGAATGCTACAAACTGCTCCAGGACTTTTCAAGGTAATCACTGATTAAAAAAAAAAAAAAAAGCAACACAGTCAAAAAAGAAAGGGCAACAGCTCTCTCTAGCTTCTGAGGATAGACTAAGTGGCAGCAAATTACTCCCCTCCTGATAGGAAGTCTGGGCTCCTCTGGGTGTGTGTCCTTGCTGGGAGAAGGGGGTGAAACAAAATCATCAAAATGGCCGTGTGGCACCAAACTCAAACCAACCTCCCAGCTGACTTCCAGGACATGGCGGAGTGCCTTTTTGCTTGTCCCCCAGGAGCACAGCTGGGCCCCAGCCCCCATCTAGTGATTTCCAGGTCTTCAACCTGGGGTTCTCAGGGGTACTCTGCTGAAGCAGGAACCTGAGATCTACGGGACCCCAGGATTCCCATCATGCAGGGGGCCCAACCAGTTCTTCACCCAGTGCTCTGAGACCCTCCTTAATTTGTCAACCAAATCAGTGTTGGCACTATGGAGAATGCAGAAGAGACCTGAAGCTAAACAAACCTCCAGAAAACACCTCTCTCTATTCGAGGAGGGCGCCCAGGCCTGACTGAAGCTATTATCTCAGTGAAGTGACTTCACTTGTGCGATGACATCACCTACAACTTCCTCCCAGAGGACATTCAGGCAGGGCTAGAGTGGGGGGAGCCTGAGCCTGGAGCAACACCTCCCCAATTCAGGGGGGGCAGTCAGCCTGAGGGCCCAGGAGGTTCCCCATCTGCTGCGTGGGTCGGCTGGGAGCTCCCCGCACCAGGTCCAGGGGCCCACTTCAACAACTCCTCTTCCAGCCAGCCCTGCAGAAGTCGGCTGAGGCTGGCAAATCTGGTGGCACGCACTTATTTATAGCAGGGAGAGGTCCTACGGAGATATGTGCTGGCAGACACGCTGACTGAAGGCTTCTGTTACTATCTCTTAAGCGACAGGACTTTTGTTCACAGGAGGCAAGGTGGCAACAGCTAGCCCAAGTACCCACGACTACCCTGACGCAAAAGCTACACTTGGCTACTTTCTTGCCCTCCTGCTGCGGACGCAAACTCAGCTCAGGAGGACACGTCTAGTGCCCTGCTGGGCCGGCGCCTCATAAACACTGGACAGAGTGGGGACTCTGCCACAGAATGGCTTGCTTCACCCAGTAATGGTCTCTGCAGTTGTTCGCGCAGGCCGGTGCACGTCACGTGCAGCGAGATTAGGTTTCCTCCGGCCTTGCTCCTGCCCCGCCCGCAGCATATCTCCCCACTGCTCCTGTGTGGAGTGGGCAGGACACGGCACTGGAGTCCCAAGTTAGGCTCAACGGCTCTTCCTAAATCTTTCAGATAGCACCGAGGTGTAGTGTCCATTCGTGTTAGGCTCAACGGCTGTTCCTATATCTCTCAGATAGCACCGAAGTGTAGTGTCCATTCGTGTGTTGTTTGTGTGTGCCAGGTGGTTACCCTTGCCAGTCCCAGGCCCCAGCCCAGTGGAATTCCAGGTGGCACTTTCCCAGACTAACTGGCCACCCTTCCCTTAGCCACGAATTCCTCTACCCCATTGGCAAGTCGGCCTGGCTACTGTACACGTGGCTCTGGGGGCACCGATACAACCCCCTGCTCAGACTGTTACCCAGTTTCCTACCCGCCCTGAAGACCTTTGATGAATACAAACCAGAGAACGTAGGGCAGGGCAAGGGGGGTAGGCCCTGTAGTTCTACAATCTGAAATATTTGCCGGGAACTGGCCTTGCCATCCTGTCTTTTTTGGAGGCCTGGGGGCACAAGGCCCATATCTACTGACCAGTCCCACCCATCTGGGTCACACATAATGGAGTGGCAAGGACCACAGTCAAGCCTTCCAACCCCACCTCTGCCACTCACTAGCCCAAGGTCACCCAGTAAGAGCAAGTGACAGAGCGCCTGCAGCCATCTGCTGTCAGGTGCACCTTCTTAACCTGCATCAGGCTCCCCAGTTCTGGCTCCTGGGGCCACCCGCTGCCCCAGGCCCGGGGCCCGGCCTATGATTCCCAGAGACCCCAAATTGTGAGCACCGCTTCAACTCACCATCGGCAGGCTGCTGGAAGTTGACATAGGCATAGCCCAGCGAGCGGCGGGTGATCATATCGCGGCAGACCCGGATGGACAGCACAGGCCCGGCGGGGCTGAACTTTTCATACAGCATGGCCTCGGTGACATCCGAGTGCAGGTCACCCACGTAGAGGGAGGCCATGGGGTAGCTGCTGGCCGCAGCGTTCATCTCCCCGCCCCCCACCACCCCGAGCCCCGCCAGGAGGACTTCTTTTAGGGATCACCACAGGACAAAAGAGGTTCCCCCCTCGGAGGCGTGGGCCGCGCGGCGGCTCACAGGTGGCAAGAGGCTGAGGCGCTGGAGTTGGCTCAGACACTCGGGACAACTGGAGTTCAGGGACAGCTCAGACAAACGACGGTCCCAAAAAAAAAAAATCAAGGAACAATATGGCCCTCCCTGGGAGTTTGTGGTCTGCAGCTGTCCTGGTCTGAACCGCTAAAAATTTTTTTTTGGGGAAAAAACTATGAACTAAAACGGGGAGTCCCCTTCTGAATTCTAAAAATTCTCCCCGAGGCCGGCAAATGCTGCTGCCCACAGCGGCCTCCGGGACACGCGTTTCTCTATAAATATAGGCCTCGGGCTCCCGGCGGTCTAAAATTACAACAGCCAGGGGGAAGAGGGAAACCAAATCTTTGTCGGGGCCCACGGCACCAGCCCCGGGCGGGCGGGGGTGCGCGCGGCCGATCCCACGCCCGGCCCGCGAAGGGCAGCGCGGACACGTGGGGCGCCGGGGCCGGCGCGCGGGGGGCGAGGGCGGAGGCTGCCACGCGGCGCGCGCGCACGGGGAGGGTCGGGCGGCGGGCCGGACGGACGGACGGACGGATGGACGGACGGCGGCGCGCGGACGAGGTCAGGCCCCGGGCGGGCGGAGGGCGCGAGCGGCTCACCACCCGAGGGACAGACGGACAGACGCCAAAGTGCGGCGGCGGGCGCGGGGCAGGCCGGAAGCGTGCCAAAGTGACTTCCCTGCGGGTGCCGCGGAGAGGATTCGCCTTTTCTTCTTCTGGTTGGGTTTCTTGGTTTCTTTCTTTTTTTTTTTTTTTTTTTTTTAGTGCGGTTTTGAGGATTTTTTTAATCGTTTTCTTTTTTTTTCTTCAGGCTGCTGGGCCCGAAAGCAGCGGAGGCAGCGGCGACCCGGGGCGGAGAGAGGCGGCCGGGGGAGCCACCGCTCCATTTATACCCGCCCGCCCCGGGCGCTGCTGGTCGAAGGGCGCCTCGCGACCTGGGCGCAGCCGTGCCCGCCCACTCTGCCCGGGGGCCCGAGGCGGGGCGGCCACGGGAGCGCAAGCCTGCGGCCGCGCGACGCCACAGCGACCCCTGGCGGGCGGAGGACCGCTCCCGCGCTGGGCTCCCAGCCCCCAGGGCAACTTTTCTCAAGAACTAGATGAGGGCCCCGCCCCCACCTGTCATTCAGGAAGGGGAGCCACAGACGATTGAGCCCGCCCCGAGGATAACGTTTATAATCAGCGTATTGTCTAATGGCAGAATTAAGAAGGCATCAAGTCATGGCCGATTTTTTACAGTGGCCACGCATGCAGATGGTTAGCCCCCCATACAGGAGACGCGTACTAACGTCCTCAGGACGTTAATACAGCGAGTAAGGCAGCCGCTTCCGAGGGTGTTGAAAGTGTCTGAAAAGGTGAACTCATTTCGGGAAAGCGTCAGTGAAACAAAATGTAATCATTCCCCAATTTACGGCCGTGGCAGGCCAGAAAATGGAGTGTATGTTTAAGGATGCAAAAAATTCTGTTTCTAGGTAAGTGGGAGTTCAATGTCTAGGCTCGGGGAATTATAAAGAACATTGTTTTCATCTGCACGAGGGTCTGGTAGGTCATTTGAAAGTCACGTTGGGCGCGGGACAATTCTGTGTTATGTGGGACTGCCCCCCTGCACCGCAAGCTACAGTGGAACCTGTGAGAGCCAGAACTCAATGGGTCTGCTTGGGTTTTCCAGGCCTCACAAGGTTCTTACCTTGACAGGATGCAGTCATCACTTTTCTTTTTATTTTTTAGTCATCACTTTTCTATTGATCCCCATTAGTGGGAAAGGTTTGAGTTTTCCTTCTCAGACAGGTTTCCACCTTACACAGGTTCCAGCAGTCACAGGTTTAGTCTACCTACTCACCCTTCTTCATTAAGGAACTCCTTTTCTCCTCTTTATGGTAACCCCCGGATAGAAGTTGCCGATAGGCACATGTATTCTCCTACTGTCAATGTGCATCCATGGATGTAAGATGACTATAAGCAGAGGAAAGTAAATCTGAGAGAAGTAACTATACTTATAAAGTGACCAGACGTCCCGCTTTTTAACAATTTGACAACGTCCTGCGGCACTTTAAAATTAAAATAAATATATTACAATACTATTTTTGTGTTTCTATGAAATTTTTGTTGCTCCATATTGACTAAATTTTTAATCAAGAACACCCCCCACCCCCCTCCCCTGTCAATAGTGTCCCGCTTAAAATCTGGTCACTTTATTATATAGTCGTCCAGTCAAAAGAATAGTTTAAAAGGGCCTACTCTATGCCAATGCAAGAACACAGTGAGG
>PVJH01018152.1:0-45980 GCA_004026705.1 Nesogale talazaci | reverse complement strand
GCTCCATCTCCTTCCAGTGGCTCTGTCTCAACTTCTCATAGATTTACTTATCTTGAATTTTATATACAGAAAATGATACAAATCAAAAACAAGAAGCAAAAAACAAAACCTAACAACGACAAAACGAAGCAGACAAAAATCTCAGTTGAAAACAAAGCAGAAAATATAAAAAGCTCAGACAACTTTAAAGTGTCAAAATCGGGGGAAATGGCATATATGATGCCATTTAAGCTCCCCAGAGAGAGTGGTACTCTTAGAAATGAATGACTAGAACTATTATAGCACTGTTGAAAGGATATGGACTCAGCCACAGGAATTCAAAAACATAGTTCACAGTTCTATTTTTGTAAAATGACAAAATTCTCCACAGGAAGGGAAATTTAAAACAAACAAACAACAAACCAGAAAAACTATTCAAACTTTAGCATGTGCTTTTTGTGGGTGACCCATTGGTGGTGGGTCTCAAGAGAATCCTTTCATAAATACATCTGAGAGGTTGGAGCCTCCTAAACACTTCACTCCATAGTATAAAATTTACCAATTCCCCAAGTTTGGCTTTCCCGCGGTGGGGGGGGGGGGCAGTCAATGAAGATATGGTGCATTTAGGGTTCTTTTGTTGGAAGTAATGGAGGCTCACTTGAGCTTTAGCAGAGAAGGAAAATAAAGACTTCACTACAGAACATGTTGATTACATGGAAGACAAGGGCAGCTTGGTCTCAGAAGGATGGGATTTAGGAGTCACTCTTTGGCATACTGCGTTTTGCCAATCACTAGTCTGAGGAGATTTTTGAGGGAAATAAGTTTGCTTAGTAGTCCAGTGAGTTTTGGAAATGATAGAGGATGAAAGAATTACCCTTCTGTTAATTACAGTACTATAAATGTCACAATTTAAGATTTAGTTTGTTAGATATGTACCAGTTTCTTCCCTTGCAGTAAAAATTCTTTTAAAGCTCAATCAGTAGAGCTATTCTAACTTAGGAATACTGTAAGCAAGGCCATTAAGATAAGTAGCTGGGGGCGGGAGTGGGGGGTGGGGTGGGGGGATGTCTCTGTTGAGGCCTTGGTGATAGTGGTATAGTAAGGTCCAGAACAGAAACCTCCCCAATTTAAATAAACAATAGTGTATGAGGCTTTGGTGATTGGTGATCTGATGACCCTTGGAGAAAGGTAGGTATAGATACTTTCCTATGATCATTGCAAAACCTGTCCTTTGAGGTACATTGGAGTCACAATTGTATCCTGTGGTCATTACAAAACCTGCTAATCATTGATTCCTATAATTGTTCTACCCCTGCTTCTCCCCCCACATATTTTAGGGTATATAACTTGCTTGATTTTCATTGGATTTTTGAAGCAGTTTGGAAGTAGCAAACTGCACTGATTCCTTCAAAAAGTCTGGTGCTTCAAAATTAATTTAGAGTTTGTAGAACCAACCTTGTCTCTGCCTTTGGCTAAAACATTAACAGGTAATTCTCTTGTTCTGGCACCAGAAATGCTATGTATTTTCTTTTCTGGGCATATTGACATAATAAAAGCTCTAACAAAGTCTTCAGGAAGAAAGCTAATGTAAACAGTTAAACAATTCCCTCAAATGTTTGCATAAGAAGGGATCCCTACTAGCAGTCTAATTTAGCAGGAAACAGCTTTCCTGACTTTCCCCCTGTTGTGATAAAACTGAATTTACTGAGGAGAGCATGAGCTACATAGGTCATGTAGTCTAGGGGTTAAGGATGTGAACCATCTGCTTTTTAGTCCTGATTTTACCATATGTTAAATGAAAGATCTGAGCAAGTTGATGTCTTTAAATTCCAGATTTCTGTCTATAAACCAGGATAACAGTAGTAACATCTCCTGCGATTTTTGTAAGAATTAGTTGTCCTCATCATCCTGTACTGAGTTGGTCCCTGACTCATGGTAAACCCATGCTCAATCTCAGGAAATAAGGCTAAATCATGAGCCATCACCATGATCGGTTTCAGATTGGATCATTGTGAAGCATAGAGTTTTCAATGGCTTTTCTGAAGTAGGTTACAGGTCTTTTTGCTTAGTCCATCATAGTGTTGATGCTCCACTGACTTCTGTTCAGTAATATCATAGCAATATATAAGTTGCCGCTGACAGATGAGTAATGGCTGGACATTGGCTGGAAACCCAACCCAGTTCTTTAGGAATTGAGATTTATACCACTGAAAGATCAATAACTCTTAAAGATTAAATGGGATAATAATGCCTGAAAACTGGTTGCAAGTAAGTGCTCAATACATTTAGCTATTACTTTTGTTGTTATATTTTTATGGGTTGAACAAACAATTTTATTTTATTTAAAAAATCATTTTATTGAGGGCTCCTACAACTCTTATCACAATCCATCCATCCATCCATTGTGTCAGGCCCATTTGTTGCCATCATCTTTCTTAAGCATTTGCTTTCTACTTGAGCCCTTGATATCAGCTCCTCATTTCACCCTTCCTTTCCCAATCCTCTCTCCCTCATGAACCCTTGATATTTCATAAGGTTTTTTTTTTCATGTCTTACACTGACTGATGTCTCTCTTCAACCACTTTTCTGTTGTCTGTCCACTAGGGAGGAGATTATATGTAGATTATTGTGATTAGGTACCCTTCTTCCCCCACCTTCTTCTCCCCCTCCTGAAATCGCTACTCTCATTATTGGTTCTGAGGAGTTCATCTGTCCTGTATTCTTTTTGTTTCCAGTTCTGATCTGTACCAGTGTAAATCTGATCTGGCCAGATTTGTAAGGTAGAATTGGGATCATGGGGTCCGGGGGCGGGGGGGAAGCGGTGAAGTTCAATAAAAACTAGAGGAAAGTTGTACGTTTCATCGGTGCTATACTGACTGTGCTACACACCGACTGTCTCAGCTTTGACCCGTGTTCTCTTCTTTAAGGGGATGTCCAGTTGCCTACAGATGGGATTTGGGTCTGCACTCTGCATTCTCTCTTATTCACAAAGATATGAGTTTTTGCTCATTGATGCCTGATACTTGATCCTATGGACATCCTGTGATCACACTGGCTGGTGTGAACTCATTCTTTTCAATGGATTCCAGGGACAGCTCTTGTTTAATTCTATTTAACAATTATTTCTTGGTGCTCACTCCAAGTGGGAACTAGGAGTAGAGACAGGAAATATAAAAATGTATTTAATGGAATAACCTCAGCATTGGTGGAAACCCCAAATTAATAGGAGGACATAGACAGAGATGAAAGTAATATGAGATACTGGTGTGCTGTGATAATTCATATAATGGATACTGAATCCAGATCAAAGGATGTATAAGGAATGAAGAAAGAATATACTGAATAAATGCATGAAGGTATCTGGCAGCTTTGAGCATCTTAGACATTTCATTGTTGGTGGGGAATGTTTTGAATTATAGAAAAATAGGGATACTATTGAATATTGTCAGTAGGAATCAGCCTAGGGAGGGTCTTGAATGCATGACCAAGAAATAGGGGATTTTACCTTATGAGTTTAGAGGAAAGGACAATGATTTTGAGTTTAGGTGGGTTGGAGCATTCTGTAGGTAATACACAGAAATAATTGCAAGGATGGATGGTGATGCATTGGTTTAAATATTGGTTTAAATATGGTTGCTAACCCCAATTTCAACAGTCAAGCCCCCAGAATCTCTGCTGTTTAGGAGAAAGATGGCTTTCTCTTCCTGTAAAGATATGCAGCCTACGACACACAAAGGACAGCTCTGTTATTCCCTACTCACAGCTATAGAATCCATGCTGACTTAGAGCGACTCCTTGGGGGTTTCTGATATTGCAGCTGTTTATAGGAGTAGAAAGCCCAGTCTTTCTCCCACCGAGAAGCTGTTGGTCTTGAACTGCTGATCTTGCTTGCTACAACAAGATCATTGTCCTTTCCTCTAAACCCGTTGAAATCACCTTAAGATGGCTTCAGCATCACCAAGTCCCTCAAGCCTAAGCTTTTCCTATCTACCAGCTTTATTTCCATGGAGGGCTCCATTTCCTCTCTTGGCCTCTGGTCTTCCAGAAGGAGCTTAATAGCTTGTTAACCACTCTACCACAGTGCCCTTGTAAATCAGAACTTACGGAATTACTGTGTGCTTACTTTGGGATTTACGGAAGTGTAACCTGGGTGGGAGTTAGGCTGGAGATATAAATCTGGAAGTCATCAGCACTTCAATAGTACAACTGCCATTTATCATAATGTAGAAGCTTTCTCAGTGAAGAAAAATCAAGGCAGTCCTGAGACTCTTTGAGACCTGATGGGGTGCAGTAAAGGAGGTCCTCCTGCCAGAGCAGAAGCTGCACAGGTGTCTATGTACCCAAAGTCAGCCAACTCTTTGCCACTGAGGTTATTCCAGCTCACAGTGGCTATGTAGAGGGCTTGAAATCTTTATGAGAGCAGGTAATCCCTTTCTCCTTAGCCCCAATGGTGGGTGTGAGTATTCAACCTGTAGTTAGCAGTCCAATACTTACTTGACAGAGTCACCAATTTTACTGGCCTAAATAGGGAGATTTCTATAAATTTGAAGTCACAGAGGAGCTAGTGCCTTACCCAAACCTAACATCAGATTTTATTCTGTTTTTTCCCCAAGTTCTTGGCTGTTTCCTCATCATCCCCATGCACTGCCAACGTTATTGGAGTAGTTTTTCAATCTGTACAATGGGGAGATGTGGATTTTCTTAGATGGTTTCATCCTAAAATCGCTGCTGTAGACTCAAAAGGGATGAAGTCAGCAGAGTGAAAGCTGGAAGAAATTGTGCAGGTTGTCCTTGTTTCTAAGGATTTATCCAGATATTTCTGCACTTTTAAGTACCTGAACATTCATCTTCTTCAATGCTATAAGTGCTGATTGACACAATGAAGAAGGGTGGGGAGATTCTAAAGCACATACCTTAGAGACCTGTCTTTTGTTTGACTGAAAATTCACCCAATCTTTTTCTATCCTGTTTAAAGGTCATACTTTTGAGGATTCCACCACTATATAGTTAACCAGTAAGACTGATCTTTTATACATCGTATATACTCAAGTATAAGCTGAACTTTCCAGCACATTTTTAATGATGTTATTGTGGTAAAATTATGTGCCTCTGCTGGTATTCAGGTCAGCTTATATTCAAATATATATGATAATTTTGAGTTTTGTTCCACATTTTTCTCCTACTCTATCCAGGACCTTCTGATACCTTCAAGCAGGTGGTAATGGTAGTGTGCATCATCTAGCTCTTCTGGTCTGTTTTTAAAGTTGTGGGAACTGATGTTTGCATGGTCCATTAGTCCACTGGACCAATTGTTTTAATACGCCTTTGATTTAGTACTTCACTCTTTATTACTCTGAACAGTGAGAGACCAACAGGTGCACATTAGATAGCTGTTCAAAAACTTTTAAAACCTCAATCACACACACCAAGGTAGCATGTAGGATACTGTCACTGTGCAATGTGTTATGCTAATTGACCCCTCAGCCTCCTGGCTCAGAAATTCATCAGGATGATCTTTCTCTAATTCACTGGTATTGCATCCCTAGAAAGTTATCCCAGAGCTACTCATTTGGACCATGTCTGCTTTCAAAGGAACAGGAGGTAAGATTCAATCTTTTCAGGGTTTGGGGTAGAAGTAGTGTAGCATCCTTACTGCCATACTCTATTAATAAAACTAAATTATAAATTTATTGTATCCCTCTCTCATAATTTTTCAATTTGCATGTTAACCAAGTAATTTGAGAGCTTAGCCTATAGGAAGTAAAATACAACATCAAGAGTAGAAGAAGAATCATTAAAAACTTGCAATATGCTTGCCAACATTGAAGAGGATTTGAAGTACTTATTGATGAAGATCAAAGACTACAATCTCAGTATGAATTATACTTCAACATGAAGAGAAAAAATGAAAAAGCAATTGGATTAGAAACAGCGGTTAGTGTAAGAGATAAAAAATAATAATTAAGAAATTATCAAGGGTTCATGAGGGAGCATGGGAGATAAGGGAAAAAAATGAACTGATACCAAGGGCTCAAGTAGAAAGAAAATGTTTTGAAAAAGATAATGGAAATAAATGGATAAACATGATTCACAAAATGGATATATGTATGGATTTTGATAAAAGCTGTAAGAACCCCAATAAAATGATCCTAAAGCAATTTGATAAACAGATAAACAGAATAGATTGAAGTTGTCAGTGATTTCTTTTTACTTGACTCCACTATCAATGTCCATGGATTCAGCAGTTAAGAACTTAAAGGACATATTGCATTTGGAAAGTCTATTGTAAAAGATCTTTCAAAAGTATTGGAAAGCAAAAATGTCACTATGAGGAATAAGGCGTGCCTAATCTAAGGCATTGGTATTTTCATTGATCTGCCATGCATGCAAACACTGGACAATGAATAAGAGACTGAAGAATAATTAATGTTATCAAATTATGAAGCTAGTGTAGAATTCTGAAAATACTAAAAGAACTGTCAAAAGAACTAACAAATCTGCCTTGGATGAAATACAACTAGAATGCTCCTTGGAAGTGAGGTTGGTGATACTTTGTCTCATGAACTTTGACATGTCATTAGGAGGACCAGTCCCTGAAAAAGGACATCACGCTTGATAAACGCTTGATAAACAGAGAGTGAAAAACAGGAAGTTCCCAGGCATATTTTGTACACAGGTAAAACAGCAAAACACTGCTACTGAGTCAATTCTCACTCCTAGGAACTCCAGGACGAAATAAAACTGCTGCTGTAAATTTCTAAGACTGCAACTCTTTACTGGAATAGAAAGTCTCCTCTTTCTCCTTTGAGTTGTTGGGTTTTGTGGATGTGTGAACTGCTAACTTTGCAGCCCATACCCTCTTATGGCATGACTATTCAGACAAATCCTACATTTAGGTCCTCTGTGCGGAAATTTTGTCAGAGTTTGAGAGTGTTTTAGAATTCTTGGAGCCAGAACAAAGTCCAGGATTCATAAAAGTCACCCTCCACCCACTGTAGCTGCCTGTCCTCATGGCTCTGTTTATACTGGCCTGAATCCTCCCTGGACCTCATTTGCACAGTTGTTTGAAGGACTACTCCTTTGTTAAGCCCCAGATCAAACTGGACATGATTCACAGCGGCAATTAGCTTTTAAATAAATTCCTCCTGTATCAGCACATAGAGCTGAAGGTTAGGTTGGACCATGGCCCAGGGCAGACAGAGTAACCTAGGCCAGGACTTTGAACTATTTCATTCTAGTTCAATCCCTTATTAAGAATTTGCCTTTCTACCCTAAGTATACTCAATTCTGGGTGGAAATGCAAATTCTCATTGGGAAATGAATTGGAATGAAGCAGTTTAAAGACATGAGTTGGGTCCAGAGATTCAAATACCTCTGGTATTTTTTCTAGGGGATATAGTGGGAGGATGAAGGCAGAACAAATCCAGTGAACCCACCATTCACATGTCATAGTGTGAATTGTTTACACAGTGTGCAGAATACATAGAGATAATTCCAAACCTCAATCTTCTCTTGGGGTCCAATTCTGCTAGGGAAACACCTTGGGAGATGAATTTCTAGGGGCTCTGCATTTAGCAGAGTATACTCTGGACATTAAGTTCTCTGAGGAGTTTTCTAAGGAATAGGCAATGTGCTTAGATGGATAGGTCTACTTACTGGGGTTTACTAGTAGAGAAGCTAATGTCAATTCATGGTGACTCCATGTGTTACAGGGTAGAACTGTTCCATAAGTCTTTGTGTGTGTGTGTTTGCTAAAATCTTTATAAAGATAGGTTTCCAGGTCTTTCTACTGAGATGCTATGGGGTGGTTTAAATCACAAAGTTTAGGTTGCATCACATGGAACTCTAAGGAAGACTACAAGTGGTTGCTAGTAGGTGCTGGCTCCTAGTAACACTGTGTACAACACACCTAAACACTACCCAGTCTTGGGCCATCCAAAATTATTCTTATGTTTCAGCATATCACTCCAACAATGGTGTCAATTCATCTGTTTTCCTCTTTGTCACTTCCCTGCCACTTTACCTAGAATGATTCTCTCCAGAGACTTGTGTGACAACATGTCCAAAGTACATGAGACAATTATCACCAGCTTAGCCACTAAGGAACACTCTGGCTGTACTTCTTCCAAGACAGATTTTTTTTTTGACAGTCCATTGTACATTCAATATCCTTCACTAAAACCATAATGCATTGATTTTTCAATCTTCCGATGTCAATGTCCAAATTTCATGTGCATGTGTAGCAATTGAACATACCATGGCTTGGGGTCAGAACATCTTAGTCTTCAAATAATATCCTTGCTATAGATATTTATGAAAGTTAAGAGTAATCCTGTGAAAGATAGGTTTCGTATCAATCTTATCTGATCAGAATTCTCAGTGAGTGTCACCTGAGGTCTCTCATGGCATGATTTAGCACAATGTAATCTCCTCCATAAGGAAATCTGTGTGCAACCAAGCAGTTGGGGAAATATGAAGCCTTTTTTGAACCCGGTTGCCACATTCTTCTTCATGTAACTCAGCTTGTCTGATTATTTTCTCAACATATAGATTGAATAAGTAAGATGAAAGTATAAAAACAATGTATGTTCTTCCTGAATTTAAACCATGCAGTCCTGCCTTATGTTGTTCTTACAGCTGCCTCTTGGCCAGGTAACTGATCCATATGAGGACAATGAAGTGTTCTTGAATTACACCCAATTTTTTGATCTGCCAGCAGGAACTCTGGGAGGGTGAATCTCAGCTCCACACCATCTTGAATCCTCTCTCTTGCATTAGCATATTCTAAGTGCTCATTGTAATGTTCATTATGTCTACAGGTATAAAAATTAGATGAAATTATACTTGTAATATTTTTCACTTTATAAAGCTCATTATACTTTTGATGGATTACTCTATTTTCATTCCCTGGTGTTTGTACTTCAGTAAACATACGACATAAAGAAAGAAGTGTCAAACAATCAGGTAGTGACATGTCATTCCTTTCAGCTTTGTGTTACACCACAAATACCTAAGAGATATTATGAGTGAATTGTGCAATTCCTGAAAGTGTTCAAAGAGCTAAAAATATTGTCAGAACAGTTTCTGTAAGTTCACAAGATTCAGAAAGGGACTTTCCTTTTATTATTATTTTAAAATCATTTTATTGGGGGTTCATTCCACTCATATCATAACTCATACATGTCTATTGTGTGTAAAGCACATTTGTTCATCCATTGCCCTCATCATTCTCAAAACATTTGCTTTCTGTTTAAGCCCTTAACATTGGTTCCTCATTTTCCCCTCCCTCTGTGCCACCCCATCCCTCATGAACCCTTGACAATTTATAAGTTATTATTACTTTGTCATATCTTACACTGTCTGATGTCTCCCTTCACCAACTTCCCATTTGTCCATACCCCAGGGGAGAGGTTATATGTAGATCCTTACAATCAGTTCCCCTTTCTATCCCACATGACCTCCCCGTATCTGCCACTCTCACCACTTGCCCTGAATGGACCATCTGTTCTGTCCTGTATTTCCAGTTCTTATCTGTACCAGTGTACATGCTCTGGTCTAGCCAGATTTGTAAGGTAGAATTGAGATCATGATAGTGAAAAGGAGGAAGCATTGAAGAACTAGAGGAAAGTTGTATGCTTTATTGTTATAACACTGCACCCTAAGTGGCTCATCTTCTCTCTATGACTCCTCGAAAAGTGGAAGTTCATTACCTACAGATGGGCTTTGGGTCTCCAACTTGTACTCCCCCTCATTTACAGTAAAATAATTTTTAGTTCTTTGATACCTGATCCTTTGACATGTCATGGTCACACAAGCTGCTGTGCTTCTTTCATGTAGGCTTTGTTGCTTCTGAGCTCTCCAGCAACCTTCTTTCTTTTTAAAACATTTTTATTATCACTTCATTCACATGTCATACAATTAATTCAATCATATCAAGAAGAGCTGTACAACTATCACATTCAATTCTAGAACATTTTCTTCTTCCTTGCACTCATTGTTATTCATGTAATGTTTTTTGATTGTGGCAAAAATATACACAATTCCTACAATCCCACAACTTCTAAATTATAATTCAGTCTTCTGAATGAATTATAAACTTCTACATTATAATTCAGTAATAGTCTATACTTTTTGTATTGTGTCACCATTATTAATATCCTTTTCTAAATTTTTCCACCATCATTAACATAAACTCATGCCTGAAAAGGTTTTTTCAAGGATGAACATAATATGTTCAGGAAGAGAAGTCGACTGTTTCTAATGTATCAAACACAATGACTATTGTATAATTGCCCTACCTATAAAGGAATGGGGTCTTACTCATACAGTGAAAAAATGCTTAAAGATAGATTACACAGTTGATGATAATTGGGGAAAAGTGAAGAATATTGCAAGTGAATATGCCAATCAAGTAATATATAAATTGGATTAGGCCAGGTTGACTCGAGAAACAAATACAGTGACACTCATATATATATATATATATATATATATATATGTAAGAAAGAACTTTATATCAAGAAGTAATAAGCCTGATTTGAACAGTCAAAACTTTTTCAGTTGATCCCCCATCTATGATATACACTGCACCTGATCTGTTTTTCAGCATTAACTATATTTTTGTTTTGTTTTGTTTTTCATTTATTCCTATTAGGGCTTCTCTCAAAGATGTTATGACATTGAGGGGTCACCTTCTTGAAGTTGTTTTGTATGTTTTCCAGTATAGAAAAACCCAGGATTGATGAACCTACAGGGACAGCAAGTAGAAATTTCAGGGCAGGGGATGGAGTGTATAAGCGTGGAGGTGGGGGTGGGCAAAAGGGAGATGATGTCAAAAAGTCCTGGAAGGAAAAGAGTGTTTGGAAATGGATTGTGATAGTAATTGTAAAATACTGCTTAATGTGTTTGAACTATGGAATGATGATATATGTATCACCCTAATTGATAATAAAAATTTAAAAAACAAGTAATTGTCTTTTGAGAAGATAGCCCAACCCAGTCTAATTCAACTCCATAAGTCTAATACTAGTCCATAGTCTGATATTAGTCCATTAGTCCCTTTTCCCACTCATGTAGCCACATGTACTGATGCAAAATGCAGGAAGATCACAGGCTGGTAGGTGCAAAGTCATGTTGATTCAATGGTAGTGTATGCATCACAGGACTTGCAGCAACCAGGTTTGTCAGCAGGAAGGTGAAGGATGGGAGAGAGGGAGGTTCCCAGGACTCACCTAATGGGAAGGCAATGCCCCCGATGAGTCACCTTTAGACTGTGACATGATTAGGCTCCAAACCAATTCTTTTATATAACTTCAAGTTAACATGAAATTAAGTAACTACCACAGAAAAATTTTAAAATAACAATTTTATTGTTTTCTGTCAAATATCATGTAAAATTTGTTCCTTCATATTTTAAAACTCATAACATAATCTAATTTGTGTTCTTACTTAAGTATTGAATGTACATAATTTTTATACATAAAACAGTTTTTAGGGCAGTGAATTCTAAACCAGTGAACCAGTTGTTAAATTATTTGGATCCCTCCACTGGTACAAGCCTTGGGTTCATCTGTACCTCTAGAGCCCTGTACTCAGTGCCCCCAGAAACCGACATAGTTACTGCACTCGGGCCACTCTCAGTGGCTTGTAACCTGCAAGGGCCCTGCTTTGGGGGGTCATAAACTTCTCATTTAAAATCCGATGCCAGTGCTGATGGCTGAACGTCTATATGTGGACTCATGTTGTAGCTTCAAGAGAGCCTGACAGATCTGACACTTTGACAATGCTAGTCTGGGCTAACTAGGAAAACTCATATATGCATAAGAAAGAGTTTTTTTTTATCAAAGAGTAATTATATATAAACAAAACATACCAGCTCAGTCTAGATCAAGTCCACAAGTCCAATATTAGCTCCTAAGTCTGATGCTAGTCCATAAATTCCTCTTCAGATTCAGAGAGCACATGCCAAGATGCCGGATACAATACTGATGGATACATCTCAGTGCTGGTTCCTCCAGCTCTAGGAATGTCTCAACAGCAACAAAATGAAACAGAAAGTGTGTAGTCTACCTCTAGGTCAAAAGAGAGGAAGTTCCCAGAATCCTCATGAGATGGCCACACCCACAAAGAGATATAATCAGGCCGTTACCTGTCTGACTGGCTAACCTCTACCCTTTCACTCTATTTAACAAGTTAATATTAAATTATGTAACTACCACATTGACCTATGCAAGTAGGTGGATCCTGTTTTGTAAAAGGTACAACAAATAAGAAAAAATGAATATTCTCTTCTCCATAGAATTTTTGCACTTCCTACTCCTTCGGTCAACAATGTGTTTTCCCCACATGCAAGCAAAGCTAGCTCCTCTGCGTAAATGTCATCCCCGGTGATTCAATTTAACATAGTACTTTCCATGCAATCACACATCTTTGGTTATTTCCTTCACAGCCTTACCTTGTCCCTACCTGAAATTATCTCATCACGTATTTATTTATGATTTCCCCCCTAACTACTTTGTAAGTAATTAAAAGATACAATGTCAGGCAGGTTCAATTCCCAGATCTGCCACTTACTAGCTGTACTCAGTCAGATTTTTTCCCCTCCCCCACCTTCCCACTCAGTCAGATTTTTTAAGCGAGTAGCTTCCAGTATCCATGTCTATAAAATAAGGATAATAATAGTATACATTCTCATATGATCACTGTGAGCATTAAAGGAGGGAATATAAGATAGCTTAAAATATGTGGAAATTTTTTATATGTCCATGAACTCTTTGAAACCCCTTCTACATGTAACCAGTTAAGTCTTGGGCCTGGCAGTAAAGGAAGTCCTCTATAATTGACCTGCTGTTGGAAGGTTTGCAGAAGCTGGTATGTGGCCTATCTTTTCATCCAGAACATTGCTTGGAATGATAGGGGTGCTCCAAATACTTGTTGCTTGCCTGGATGAGTTTCAATCGGCCTTGTAGCCCTCCTGGGTAAGAGCGGGTCTGATATGTAGAAAGTTCCCTCTCACTCTACCTGTTTTGCCCCAACTACAATGGCTGTTTACCCGGCAGGCATCATCTCTTTCTATTTCTGTTAACAGAATTTGGGGTCGTCATAGGCTGTGAAAGAGCATTGATCTCAGGAAGATGGGCTTAGGCACTCACCTCAGGTGACATGTGACCTCATGCTAGCCACTCAGGCATAAGGGGAAGCCTTCTGTGAATATTTATGGGAGAAAATTTTACTCACCAATGAAAGGTGAGTGTGAGAGGAAAATGCTGACCTCTTCAATTGGCATATTAGGAATGTGATTGTGGTGTCTAGAGCTATGACAGTTCTCTTGTGACCAAAAAGCACAAACAACAAAACTAGAACTTGAAAGACAGCACATCTAAAGAAGGGAAGAACTATGAAAACATGTGAGTTCTAGGTGACCCTAGCAGGCTGCTGAGAAGCACTAAGCACCACCTGCCTTTCAACTTTGTTGTTATTTTTAAAAGAATAAGGTCCTATTCATTTATGTCATTGCTGATATCTTCGGGGCCTGTGTATATCTTCACTCATTTTCTTAATACATGAAGGGGATTCTGATGCTTGAAAATTTAAACAGATATATGTCACCCAAAACAGAAAACAAATTCACTGCCATCGAGTTGATGGCCTGTCTCATAGTGAACCAATAGAATGTTGTAAAGCTGCCTCTACAATTTTATAAATCTGCATCAGCGTAGAAAGCCCTCTGTTTTTGCTAAGGAGGAAGCCGCTGGTGGTTTGTAACTGCTGATTTTGGAGTCAGCAGCCCGATGTAGGACTCCTATTCCACCAGGTTTCAGAGACCCCACAATTTCATTCTAACCCTCTTTGCCAGTGTAATAAATTAAAACATCCCAAACCAGTTGCCACTGAGTCAATTTTGACTTATGGCAACCCCGTGCATTTCAGGTTTTTTAATGGATGTGATATTAGGAAATTAAATTGACAAGTCTTTCTTCTGGGGTAACTGTGCAATTTGAGCTGCCAACTGTGCAGTTAGTAGGCAAACACTGAATCATGTGCATCCCCCAGGGGCTCTATCTCAGGGTAATAGCTTCCTTACTGTAATAACATTGCTTCTGAGTGATAGAGACCCCGCTACTGAGGCTGTAACTGTTTGTGTGAGGAGAAAGCTTTGCTTTTCTTCCGTGGAGCATGATGGTTTCAAACCACTGAATCGAGCACAGCTCAGCACAGAACCACTATGCCACCAGGGCTCCAAGGCATGGGAGGCAGAAAGGTGTCCACATGAGGGAGGTACGACCTGTCTTCTAGGACCACATTTTGGTACAAGACACTTGGTCTTTCCTTCTTCCACAGAGGCCACCTCCTGTCCCCAGCTATGCACGATGCATCATGAAGAAGGGGCTGTGGTCCCCAGTCCCTGGAGCAGTGGTTCTCTAACTTCCTCATGGCATGGCCCTTTAATACAGTTCCTCATGTTGTGGTGACCTTCACAAAATTATTTTCATTGCTGTTTCATAACTGTGACTTTTCTACTGTTATGTATCAGGTGACTCCCATGAAAAGGGTCACTCGACCCTCAAGAGGGTCATGATCCACAGGTTGAGAATCGCTGCCCTAAAGGAGTCCTGAGGATGGTATGACTGTGGCCATCCACAGTGATTTGGAGGCATGTCTTCCTGTTCTTGTTTGATAATACAGGGCTGGTTTCATTTTCTAGGTCGGACAGAGTTGGAAATGTGAAGATGTATACAATGGGAAACAGGATAATGATGCCAACTGGGATGTCCCTTGGAGTGGCAGGCAGTGGTGGAGGAAAGATCTTTGAGAAGAAGGCGGACTTTACCAATGGATAACCTATTTAAATACATGGCTTGGTTTTAGGGGCTGAAACTTCAAGGAACAGGGGTGGCCTCAGTGCTACAGAAAAAAACCTGTGGAAGTTAGTCCACAGAGACTCTGGGCCTATACCAGAGAATAAATAATAGCCTTGTGAGCCATAGGCGATCTGTGGTAAGTTCTAAACTCTGCCATTGCATCACTACCCATAGGGTATAGCTGTGGTACAGTACTATTTTATTTGTGGTTACCGAAATTTGAATTTTATATAATTTCCAGTGTCACAAAAGCATCATAATTTTAATGTTTTATCATTTAAAATTGTAAAGACCGTTTTATACTAAGAAACTGGTCAAAATCAGGTGGAAGGGATTTGGCTAGTGAGTTACAATTTGCTGACCATTCAACTATTTTGTCACCAAGGCTGTGTAGTTCCAGTCCTTCACCTTTGTAGAGAAAGAGTCTGAACTTTAGAGAGGGGAATGATTTTGCCCCCCCATCAGCAAATGTGGCAGAGAAAAGGGACAGGCACAGAGCAGGTGCTCAGTGAACTTTTGTTGAATGGATAAATTAACGAGTACAAACTTTGAATACTCATAAGACACCAAAGGGTCACCACCACACATCTGTCATTTTTTCATACTGTGGTAGCTTTGTCATACTCTGTTTCTTTGATGACGGAAGTGATGCCACTTATATTCAAATGCATGTAGCTTCACCCATATTGGACAGCTTTTAACAGAGCTTGCAGCAAGCTCTGTTTCAGGAAGAAAAGCCCAATGATCTACTGAAAATTAGCCAGGTGAAAGCCCTATGGATCATAGCAGAGTATTGTCTGCTATAGTGCTGGACGATGAGCTTGCTATGTTGGAACACATTCAAGATGCACAGTAGCTACAACAATGTACTCAAGCACGACAATGATTACAAATGATTTCCAGACTAGCAATATATCATAGTTATATATGGAGTCACCATGAGTCAGCGCCAATACAAGGGCAATTAGCAACAACAGTTGAAGGCATGCATTTTGGTTCCTAGCTGAGGTGTCAGAAAACCTGTCAGAATAGAAGTGAATGGTAAAGATAAGGAGAGAGGACACTGAAGGAACAAAGGCACTATGGTGCCATTCTGTGTGGGGGCAAGCAGCAATTATGTACCTGGCAAGTTAGAATGCTTTGCACAAGAGATGAGAACAGCAGTGATTCAAGCATCAGACAGAAATCCAAGACAACACAACACATTGTCCATGTTGAAAGTACTAAAGCTTTCTTCCTAAAATCTTTATGTTCTTTTAAAAAGCATCTTTAGTGCAATGGGGGGAATTCAAACATATGTGGGTGGGCCATTGATCACGGTAAATGAGACTTAGTTCTGAGTGGAATCCAGTCTGATAGGTGGAGGGGGCACTTAGATTCTTTCTGGTTTAATTTCAGATACAAGAGAGAATGGTAGCTCCCAGTGTCTTCTATGCACCAGATGTTCAATAAAAATCTGACCCATAAACCTTTCTTTCCCTGCACTGACAGCTCATATTTGAATATTTAAGAGATACTTTACTATGTGTGCCTGTACCACCCAGTTGCTTTCTGATACTTGAAATTTAATTAGCAGCTTTATATTTAATGTTGGGAGATATTCAAGAATGAGTCTAGTCCCTAGGTGAGAGATCTCTTGGAGGGGCTGCCACAGAGTGGCTATGAATAAGTGAGAATTTTTGTTGTCATTGTGTCCTGAGAAGTAGCTGAGTGATGAAAAATTTCTGTTTCACAATTGCTTCTAGAGGAGAATTCTAGGATATTTGTTTTCCTTCCCATAGTCTCTGCCTCTGAACTCTCCATACCCTGAGGCCAAATTGACAACAGCAGTTCTAACTCTCCTGAACATAGAAGGTGAAGCAAAGATACCCTCACATGGTTGTGGTCCTTTGACTTAGGAGGGCAAACATGATTTTTTCACTAGCTGCCTGTTGTAGGAGGCAGACTCATCCACTTCAGGGCTCCATCCTTTTACATGGACCATTGGATTTGGTGAAATTCACCTACAGATCAATGACACAGGACAAGCTTATCTCTTACCCCTTCTTCTCATTCTTGTTTTCTGGCTCCATAGTTACCACATGATTGCTTCCTTGAGCCAGATCTCCAGCATGGTGCTCACCACCCCCACCTCTACTATCCCCCCTTCTAAAGAGCACTTGGGGATCTGGCACACTTCAAACTCATCCATAGAAACCCACTACCTGAGTTTCTGTGGTCACATTTTTGAAAGTCCTGCTTCCATTCAAAGAATGGCCCTTCTATGTTGTTAAAACCATTTTTTGGCTTGTTTTTTCTCTAAATTGTCTTAGTTTCTAAAGTTTAAACTGGGGATAATGCTAAAGCCTACTTTTATGCACCAACTACAAAGCTAATGAGGAATAAATGAAAGAATTCCAGCAGTGACTCCAATAAGAAACTGATCAATCATCTCACAAAAATGCATTGAAAATTATTGGCAACTGGAATGCAAAGCTGGAGACAGAGAAGAAGGAACAGTATTTGGAAAATAAGGTCTTGGTGATAGAAATTAAGTTGCATATTGCGTTATAGAATTTTGCAAGACCAATGATATGGCAAATATCTTTTTTCCAACAACACAAAATAAAAGTATACACATAGACTTCCCAGATGAAAAACAAAGGAATCAAATAATGAATCAAATGTACAATGTGGAAAGAGACACTGGAGAAGATTAACATTAGCAGCTTAAACCAAACCAGGTGTTGAGTGTCGAACAGAACATCAATTGTGAATATTTCAGATTTAAACTGAAAATAATTTTTAAGAATCCACAATAGTGAAAATGCAACCTTGAGTCTATCCCACATGAATTTTGAAAAAATATATCAATAAAAGATTTGACATATTGAAAACTAATTGAAGATGATCTCATGAACTCTGGGTAGACATCAAGAACACCATTCATAAAGAAAGCAAATGGTCATTGAAAAGACAGGAAAGGAAGAGAAAATCAAAGTAAATGTCAGAAGAGCCTCCAAAACTTGCTGTTAGTCATAGAGTAGCTAAAGCAAATTAAAGAAAAATGAAGTCAAAGAGCTGAATTGAAAAATGTAAAAGTGAGCTGAGGAAGACAAAGTCAAATATTATTATAAAATATGCAAAGACTTAGAGTTAGAAAACCAAAGAATAAGAACACTCAGCGTATCTTAAACTGAAAGAATTTGATAAGAATTTCAAGCCACAGGGTGCAAATATTGAAAGATTCTATGGGAAAAAGTAATAAATGACGCAGGAAGCATCCAAACAAGAGGGAAAGGATGCACAGAGCCACTGTACAAAAAGAACTACATGACATCCCACTATTTCAGGAAGTAGCATGTGAGCAAGAATGAAACATGCGGAAGTTCAAGCTGCAGTGAAGGCATTAGCCAAAAACAAGGCTCCAGGAATGGATGGAATACCAAGGGAAATGTTTCAACAAGCTGATGAAACACAGGTATCATTTACTTACCTATGGTAGGAAATTTGGAAGACACCTATGTGGTAAACTTACTTGAGATCCATGTTTGTGTCATTCCAAAGAAAGATGACCCAAAAGAGTGCTCAAATTATGGAGCAATATCATTGATATCAAATGTAAGTAAAATTTTGCTTAAGATCACCCAACAATGGTTGCAGCAGTACATTGACAAGGAGCTGCCAGAAGTTCAGGCCAGATTTAGAAGAGGATATGGAACAAGGTATATCATAGCTGGTGTCAGATGGATCTTGGCTAAAATGGATCTTGGGAGAGACTTCCAGAAAGATGTTTACTTGCATCTTATTTACTATCAAGAGACATTTTACTAAATGGATGATAAACTATGGGAATGGAAATTCTAGAACATGTCATTGTGCTTATGCAGAACTTTACATGAATCGAGGGAGTTCTGAAAACAGACCAAATGCTGCATGGTTTAAAATTGAGAAAGGTGTGCATCAAGATTTTATCAATCTGTATTTTTTAATTCAATTTGAATGTTGGGCACATAATCAGAGAAGTTGAATTACATGAAGAAGAATGTGGCATCAGGAGTTAGGAAGGCTTTTTAACAACCTGTGATGACACAAACTTGCTGAAAGTGAAGAGGAATCTGAGCCCTTCCTGATGAAGATCAAGGATTTCAACCTTCAGTATGGATTACAACTCAATGTAAAGAACAAGATCCTCCCAATTAGACCAATGCAACATCACGATAAATGAAGAAAAAGTTGAGGTAATAAAGGATGTTGTTGGTCTTGGATCCTTAAGCAACGCACATAGAAGCAGCAGCCAGGAGATAAAAAAAGATGTGTTGCATTAGGTAAATCTGTTGTATGGAACTTTTTTTTTCATTTTGTAAGCACTTGGTTTTATTGCATAGAAGCAATTGAAAGTAGACTTCGGTGGAAAAGTGCTCCTTGGCATGATTCAATGGTCAATGCCCAGCCCCAAAAGCAAAGATGTTACTTTGAGGACTAAGGTAGACCTCATCCAACCCCTGGTATTTTGAAAATGTTTCAGATGCACGTGAAAGTTGGACATTGAATAAGGAAGAGTAAGGAAGAATTGATGCATTTGAGTCGTGGTGCTGCAGAAGAGTATTGGAAGGACTATGGACTGCTGGAATGACAAATTGATCTGTCTTGGAAGAAGTAATGCCAAAGTGCTCCTTAGAGGAAAGGACAGAGAGGCTTTATCTTACATGTTGGACATGTGCCACCAGAGATTAGTCACTGGAGAAGAATATCACACATGGCAAAGTGGAGGGGTGAAAAAGAGAAAGGCCCAGAAGGAGATGGGTTGACACCAGGGCTACAAAAATTGGCTCAAGCATAGGTTGAATGATAGACTTATACGATTTATAGGAGATTCCAACAAAATGATTAATAAGCAAAAGAAAAGGAAAGGAAACAAAAAAGGAAAAATATTGTCAATCATCACCTCGCGGTATAAGGTGATTGCATTGATAATGTCAATGGTAGGAAATTATTCAATTTAAGGTACTGCTGACATGAGGAGTTTATGCTGATTTAGTCCAACTGCAAGATGGAGTCCATGAGTTGTTGGCTTGTACTGATTGAGATCTTAAGTGACTGAACTCTATTTATATTGAGCATGAGGGTTGGTGCTTCGGAAAAATTTTCTGTACCATTCCTTAAAAGGGCAGATCCATGTCTATCAGATTAATAACTATCATAACAATCCAAGAGGAGCATTGAGGTAACATGTGGTGATTCTAGGTCCTCTTTAATTTGAGAGTCATTAAGTTAGGGGTCCCACCTAAGGAGCAACAATCACCATTTCCACAGTCTTGGGGTGGCCACCCTTTGCTTCTTCTTTCATCAAGCTAAGTCAGTCATTAGCCCAAATGCACAGACAAATTTGAGGTAGAGCCCTGTTCATTCAGTCTGACTTTGACATTGAGTCCTTCTGATGTCGGTTTTGGGAAAAATCATGTTGCAAGTAAGGCCGGAGTCTAAGGTCATCATACTGCTCAGTCCATGGCATGTTTCACCCAGGGTTGGATAGAAACATATTTAGAGTCTCCACATAGTACTGGGTTTATTGTTTAACATCCCTTCCTGATGTGAGGTTGTTACTTCCCATTTTCTCATATATATATGTATATATATATATACACATATATATTTGTATTCTGAAATAAAGATTCCTTGGGTTTATTGTTTAACATCCCTTCCTGATGTGAGGTTGTTCCTTCCCATTTTCTCATATATATATGTATATATATACATATATATATATATATTTGTATTCTGAAATAAAGATTCCTAGTCCCTACCAGCTCCTTATTTTAACTTGATTTTTTCAGAAAAGTTCTCCTCTCATTCCTGTGAGAACCTGTTGATTTGTTGTAGCCTTGTCTTAATGTTGTATAACATCAAGTGAATGGCCTTCTCCTTTTTCCTCCTTGAAGAAGTCATTTCAATCAGTGTGAAGTCTATTCTATAGAGGTGGTTCTTCTGATTTGCACATAAAGGGAGTGATGTCCAGTAGGCTGATATTCTACTCCCTTGTTTGGGAATTGATCTCTATGTTTCTCCTTATCGTACTGGCTTCACATACTATTTTTTCCTTCTGTAATTGAATAATTTCATTCAACATAATGGCATTGAGGTCCTTCAATGTCATGCAGTGTTACATGTTTTTTAAGGGCTTCATAGTATTCCATTGTGCATGTGGATCATAGTTTCTTCATTCTTCCACTGTTGGGCATCTGTTTCCATTTTCTTGATATTGTTAACTGTGTTGCTATAAACATGGGAGTGCATACATCCAGTCATATCCAGTTGTATCTCTTATTTATACCTAATATTTATATTACTTGATCATATGAGATTTCAATGTTCAGTTCCTGTAAGTATCAACATATCCTTTTCCATTATGGTTGTATGTATTTATGTCAACCAACGGTTAGTATATGAATTCCATTCCCTCCATAGCCTCTTCAGCATTGGTTGTTTCCCGTTTTTCGGAATTGATGTAACATGGTAAGTGAAAGATGGTATTTCATTGTAATTTAATTTACATCTCCTGGATGGCTATTGATCATGGGAATTTTTCCATGTGTTTGTACTTCATTTTGGTGAACTGTCTCTTCATGTCTTCTTCCCACTTCTTAATGGATCATTTATTACTTTCTTATTGATATGCTGAAGAATTCTGGAGATTTTAGTAATTAGACTCTTGTCTTATGTGTCCTTGATAAAAATTGCTTACACAATCTGTAGATTCTTGTTTTACTCTCTCAATGTAGTTTTTTTTGATATGCATAATTGATCTAATTTCTGCATGTGCTATTCAACTACTTTAATTTCACTGTGTAAGCTTCCTTTATTATAATTTTTAGCCCATGTATGCCATGCAATAAGGCCCTTAAATATATTCCATCTTTTTCTTGATGATCCTGAGAACTTTATGTTTAGATAAAGAACTGTTTAGATTTTTAATCCATCCTGGGTTGGTTTTTGTGCATGGGAAAAGATATGTCGTATTTTATTCTTCTGCATATGAAATCCCATTTGTCCAACACTGTTGTTGGAGGGCCTGTCTTTTCTAGGTCCTTTGTGGAAGATTTATTACCTGTAGACTAACACATTTATGTCTGGATTGCCTGTTTTGGTTCATTGATCTATATATTTCTCATTGTATCAGTAACAGGCTGTTTTGGCCACTCTAGCTATGAAATAAGTTTTTAGATCAGGTAGTGTGAGGCCTCCTACTAGGTTCTTCATTTTAAGAATATCTTTGCTTATCCTGAGTCTTCTGCCTACCCATATAAAATTAGGAATAATTTTTTACATTCCTTTAAAGAATGTATTTGGATAAGGATTGCATTGTATCTGTAAATTGTTTTAGGCAGTATTGATATTTCCACAATATTAAGTCTACCTGTCTATTAGCAAGGGATATTCTTTAATAAATGTAGGCCTTTTGAGGTTTCTTATAATAATGTTCTGTAATTTTCTCTGTCTGGGTTTTTTATTTCTTTAGTTAGGTTTAAACTTAAGTATTCCATCTTTTATACAGTTCTTGTAAAGATAATATTTTCTTAAGGTTTTGTATGTAGCTATTTTCACTGGTATATAGAAATCTGATTGATGTGTAGCTGTTCATTTTTTAATCATGCTGCCCTACCAAATCCCCTGACTGTTCCCAGAAGACTTATGTTGAGACCTCTGGGTTTTGTATATATAGGATAATATCATCTGCAAAGAGCAATAGTTTCATTTCTTCTTTGCCTATTTGTATTCCCTTGATTTCTTTTTGCTGTCTGATGGCCCCAGCTAAGACTTCCAACACGTTCGACTAAGATTAGGGATAGGGGACATACTGGCTTGAGGCTTATTTTCAATGGAAATATTTCTAGCTTTTCCTCATTGGGCATGATGTTGGCTATTGGTTTTCCATATGTGGCTTTTATTGTGTTCAGGAATTTATTTTCTATTCCTATTTTGTTGAGTGTATTGAAAAAAAATGGTGTTGGCTATGTCATAAGGCTGGAAATCAAGAAAAGGAAGATGAAGAAAACAAGAGAAAATAATTAGAGGATGAGGAGTGCATACTGGCCCAGATCAGAGGTGAAATTAGGAAATTCCTAGAAACCAATTAGAATGAAAACTCGACATGCCAAAACTTATGGGACCCAGCAATGGTTAAGGTACTCTTCTGCTGATGGAAAGATCACCAATTTAAACCCTTAGAAAAAGACATGACATGGTGGTTCCATAAAGATTTATAACCTTGGAAATGTCATGGGGCAGTTCTAATTTTTCCTAGTGGCTCACTATGAGTTGATATCCATTAAACAGTAGTGGGTTTGGATTTGTACAGTAGAAAAATATAGTCTATATTGACAGATTCTTCTTGACTCTAGCGCAGCCCTGGGCCAGTGGCCTCACCCTTCTGAGACCAAGAATCTCACCTGAAAAAAAATTGGAAGTAACAATCATTTACCTTGAGAGGTGAACGAGGATTAAGGAAGCAGATATATATAAATATCTAGTAGGTCATAAAGCATGGAAGGTGTGTGTTCCCAGAGCATACTGCTCCCACAGATCCACTGCCTTTGGAGCTTGACTCTTCTAATACCCACATAATTCTGACATCTATAAAATTTCTCCTCCCATTCCCCCTTGGTACTCAAAGAACATGTTTGCACCTTCTTTCTTATGACTTGAGGAATTTTGTGTGTGTGTGTGTGTGTGTGTATGTGTGTGTGTGTGTGTGTGAGAGAGAGAGAGAGAGAGAGAGAGAGAGAATATTAAAAAAATAATGACATAAAGGTACACAGAATGTGAAACAGAGAGAAATTAAGATTTTAAACTACTGTCTGAGATTTTAAGATCTCAGAGTGCACTTTACTGTGTTAGGCTGGTTTGTCTAAAGGATCAAAAACAGTGACATTCATACATGTATATGAAAGTGTTTTATGTCAAGAAATAATTTTATATCAAGGTATCATCCCAGCCCAGCCCATGGGTTTGATGCTGGCTGGGGTCCTATGCAGGTGGATTGCAGGCTGCTGGGTGCAGAATCACATGGATACACGGTCAGTGGAAACATGGCAGGGTGCTAATAGCTTTCAGAGTTGGGCAGCCCACATGGGGCTGGCTAGGAGGCAGGTACAGACTTCCAGCTTTGACAAAGGCAAAGGGCAAAAGAGAAGGGAGGGTTCCCCTGGGTCTTTATTATAAAAAGGACCCACCTTTCAAGAGGCATCTTTATGTTGTGACCTAATTGACAGGTTGAACTCCATGCCTACACTTTCATACAAATTCAAGTTGACATAAAATTTAACTACCACAACTACTGACATGCAGGTTGGCAATTTAAACCAAACCATCAGTGGCACTGTGGGAGAAAGACCTGGTGATATTCCATAAATATAACAGAAAAACGAATAAACAAAAACCCCAAACTCTAGGGATTCAACTTCTACTCCATGGCATAAGAGCTCTTATGATTTGATACCAACTACATGGCAATGGATTTAATTTTACTGTTGCTTTTGAGGAAGAAAAGTCTATGATTGATATATGCCAGGGCTAGAAATCTCACTGAATTATAGCAAATTTCCCCCAAGCTTACTGAGACAAGTATAATTGTCCTCATTTTCCAGAAAGAAGAGAGGGTGTGGCTTATTTTCTGCTCACCCTCCTGGCCTTTCATTCTCCAACTTCCCCTGCCCCGCTTTGGTCTGAAAAGGAGCCCTTACTAATCACAAGAGCTTGACTCTTTGGCCAGCTGGCAGGAGCCAGAGGGCAAGAGGGGAGGGAGGGAGAGGCATTTTCCCAACTCCCTTCTGACTCAGGAAACCTCCCTGGCAGTGGCTGTTGTTGTCTCTCCTGGATGAATCCAGTTCTGAAGGGTCTCTGGAAATAAATTCTTCTGCCTCCAGGCACAGTGCCCCACAGTGTGAGTGCTGAAAGTGTCACCACCCTACTGTTCCTCTAACACTGCTCACACCATGACGCTGACTATTCATTAGAACCATCTGGGGAGAACTTTGTTTTTGCCAGATCCTGAATTCTCAGCCAGGCCTCTGACCCCCTTTCACCTTAGCAGACCTCTCTGCACTCATCTTTCTGGAAATGACACAGTTGGGAACCCTCATCCCAAGTCTGTCCACTTAGGAAAAAGAGGGCCAGAGACAGAACTTAGCAAAGCCTTTTTCAAAGCTTTTTTCAAATTCTGCAGTGGCATGCACCCAGCCTGGTGAGGTGCCCATGGACCTGCCTCCACCCCGAATGACCTCAGTGCCTTAGAACTCCAGGTTGTGGCAGTCTTCTGGATTCCTTTGTTTTGCTCTGTTTTCTCCTATGACTATGGGGTCATGCCTCTGTCATTGTTACATCAATGATAGTATGGATAATGGTCCCTGGTGATCATCAACAGCCAGAAGGGGCTGTTACCTTTAAAAATATATCATCTCAGCTTTCAACATTGCTTCTTACACCTCACCCAGCAGCTGAGCAAACACTGAGGGACCAGAACTTGCAAGCATCAACTGACAGGTTTTGCCTTCCTTCTGAGTTTCCATGGAGTTTACTCTGACCCATGCCGATAGCATGTGTGTGAGAGAAGAACTGTGCTCCATGAGGTCTTCAAGAGCTGGTTTTGGGGAAGGACAGTAAGAGGTCTTTTTCCAAGGCACCACTTGATTGGGTCAAACCTCTAGCCTTTTAGTGAGCAGCCTAGTATATTCATAGTTCACACAACTACTAGTTTTATTTGATAGAATTTTCACAGATCCATTGAGCTCTAAGAAATGAGACCCTACTAGGAAGAGCAGCACCCTCAGATACCTGCTGGGCTGGGTGTCAGTGCTCTGGAACTTCTCTCTTGTTGATTCCAACTCTTTCTCATTCTAGTCATAGGTTTTATAGACTATCTTTAGAAAAAGAAAAGTGCATGGATTTCCTAAAGCAATTTATAAGAATTTAAGACACAATCATGCAAAAGTATGCCAATGACATATGAAAGCTTGTCTAAAAAATATAGTCATTGAATATTTATTGGTCCCACATGTAAAACAATTGAGGAGTCACACTGGATCAATTTCTCTGCAAACTAGGATAAGAGGTAGAGATAGTAAGCCATATGTAATATTTGATCCCCCACTGGTACTGGTAGAGGTCCCATGCGGCCTCAAAAGGAGAAGGCAGAATAAAACAGAGGAAACTTACCATCATTATATTTATGATACTGTATCTAGTGAAGAGCTATCAGCCCTCTATCACTGAAGACCTGCATGTTGCTATGATGCCAATCAGGATTCAGCAAAGCTTCTAGACTAAGGTTGACTAGGAAGAAAGTCCTGGTGATCGACATCTGAAAATCAGCCAATGAAAACCAAATGGATGACAATATTCCAATCCACAACTGATTTTAGGGACAGCATAGAATTGGGAAGTATTTTCTTTCCATTGTGCATAGGGGTCATTATGAGTCAGAAACCAACTCTAAGGCTGCTAAAAACATCCTTCAACCATAGAGTTCTGCCATAAAAGCTACTTTCTACTCTTTTCCCTCTAGCATCTGAAACTGACCCACAAATGCTAAGAAACCAAACTTTACAGAAAAGCAAAACAAAGGTCAAGAATTTGTTAAATAAAAATAAATAAATAAATAAATACCGGCGAACTTTGATATCCTTGTTTTTGCTGCTTTCCTCCTCCCTGGTGCTAAAATTTCCAGCTCAACAATTCATGACAAACTGATGGAAGCAGAACTGGATGAATCAGAAGATGGTTCTTGGGATTGGCAGATGACATCACAGGCAGTCAGTGACCCAGATACAAGATCCAAATCCAACAGAAAAAAAATTAGATAATTTCTGCATAGTGTCTGTCAATCTATACTGAGTAGGCCACACTCCAAATGAAACCTCCCTCAATTGTATCAAGACTGTGACCAGATTAAGGAGTGGTACTCTACCCTGTTCTTCCTGCAACTGCTTGACTGTTCAACAGACAATCCAATTATGGAGCTGATCATATTATGTTAGATAATATCATAAAAGAACCTTGGCGAAGGCAAGTGAATATAAAACGTACCTATCGCAGTTCACCCTTTATTAATCTGGCACTTGTACACATATCTTTAAATCACACAATCTTTACACAAAGACAATAATAAAGTATACTAGTGTCTAACATGAAACAACTAATAAAAATACAACTCAAATCACACTAGTTCTCTTTCCATTTTTCCATTTTTAAGATAACAAAAGTATTTTATGCACATATATAAAAACAATTAAAGTTTTCATTTCTGAAATTGGTTACCTCTCTGTAACTGGTATCCAAACCACCTTCTTCCTCTGCACTCCATATTTTTGTGACTTTCACCAAGTAGTTCAGTTAGTCATGATTTTTTGGTTAAAATTCATTCCTGAAGAGCCTGGGCCTTTAGTAGTCATGTCTGAATTAGGCTGCTATAATTTGCCATTTACTTTAATCACAGGGCATGATACTATTCAGAGACAACCAAAGAAATCTCCTATATTCCCAACATATTCTTCTTTTCTTCTATTTTGTAATACCAATCCAATTTCCCCTTGGTAATCAAGATTAATCAAAGCACTCAATATAGTAATACTCTTTCTTCTCTGTTGATCCAGAGACACGAAGGGTCCAAAATGAATGGGAAGCACTTTTAATCTTCTAGTTCAATGGAAGCAGTGCTGTGTCTCAAAAAGAAATGGTTATATGTGTGATTGTATACTGATTCATGAGCTGTGGTCCATTAATACTCCCTGGTGGAAGCATTTTTCTCTTTAGAACTCTGATTTCCTTACCTCAAAAGCATGGTCTCACAGGTGAATGAAGCAAAATCATTGTGAGTGGGTCATTAAGATCATAAGTGGTGTCATTCCCATTTCCACTCTTGGTTCCCAGACCTTTGAATCTTGGTTATAGGGAGAACAGAGCCTTACATCAAATGCTAATTTAGAAGATATACAACCTCATGGAGACTATTTCCCCAATCCTGCAAGGTTTTACCTCCTAGCTACTGCTATAATTGTGATTTTAGAAGTTTATTTGATCAATCTATCAAGCATAACTTCTACTCTGATACCATGGCAACCATTGGGCAATGACAGGGGTGTCTGGGAAAAGAGGATTACTTGTTGCCCAAAACATGTCATATAATCCACTTGTTTATTAAAATCCTCAACTTCAGAGGTTACGCTTTAGTGAGTATTCACCTAAGATACAAATATATTTTACTTTTTGTCTCATTCAGAGAGGTCTATCTATATACCTCTTCACCATATCTCCTTGTTACTAATTTTCCATCATGCTCTGTCCAAGTCCCTGATAATCCAGGCAACCATTTGACACAGCTTATGAATCACTCTTAAATTTGACCATTTCTCCTGCCATATGTACCGGTAAACATCCTGCCTATTGGAAAGATTTCTCATGGCTATAGTTCTTCTGCTGCTGTTCACTTTTGCATACTAGCTCATATCATGTAGATCCAGTAAATCAAGCACAAGTTTTCACTTTCTAAGACAAGTGATCATAAGTAACTCTCCATGAAACCATAGGTGTAGACTGAAGGAAACTTGATACTAAGATAAAAGTCGAAACAACTTTTTCATGCAATTTACTTATAACTTCAAGTTCTACTCTAACCCAATCACATATATACCATTTACATTAATTATGTATTGCTAGGTTGATGTCAAACTTTACACCTGTCATCCAGACCACACTCAGTTCATGAGTGAATTGATGGTCCATGGTGAAGTGTTTGGTCTCCACTCAACAAACAAGCAAACAAATTCACTACCATCGCATCAACTGTGACTCACAGTGACCCTATCAGACAGGATAGAACTGCTCCTGTGAATTTCTGAGATTGTAACTTTTAATGGTAGTCAAAAGCCCCATCTTTCTCCCTCAGAACTTACTGGTCGTTTCAAACTACTGATATTGCAATTAGCAGCTCAAGGTGTAACCACTAGGCCCAGAAATAAACCCAAAGCTGCTTCTCAGGAAGGCAGTAGCTGTCTTCAGATCATGACAGAGCTATCCTAAGGATCAGCACTGTGTACCAATAGTACCTGCCAAAGATACCAAACTGCATCTCTAACTGCCAGTGACATCTGAAACACCATTGAATTAGCTGGATTATATGATACAAATGGTGGAGATGCTTTGTATGTCAGAATAAACCTGCTGCAATCTTCTCTTTTTCTGGGCCCCACTCAGAACTAGCAACTTTTCAAATCACTTGATATATAAGCTGGAATAGCATACACAATGAGGAATATGTTGCCTCCGAACTTCAAAGAGGTCCACCAAAGGAGCTTTTCAAGTCACTTGATATATAGGCTGGAATAGCATACTCAACTGAGGGATATGTTGCCACCCAACTCAAAGGATGTGTGGTGCCTCCTTTATAGTTATGGGAAGGTCCAGATGCAATAATGTACCCTGCACTTTCTTGGGAATATCTGGACATGAACATGCCACACAGCACTGTATTCCTGGAAATTTCACTGAAGTGGAGAGTGTCTGAATTTTATTGTTACTTCCTTTAATATGCAGTTGTTTTCCTAATAAGTCAAGAATCATTGTTACTTCTTCTGTACCAGGTACAATCTATATAATATCATCAGTATAATGGACCAGTGTGTTAGTCTGAGTAGACAAGAGAAACAAAATCACAGACACTCATATGAGTGTAAGAAAGAGCTTTATCTAAAGAGCAATTGTATATCAAAAAATATCCCAGTCCAGTCCAGATCAAGTCCATAAGTCCGATATTAGTTCATATATCCAGTACCAGTCTGTAAATCCCTCTTTAGACACATACAACACATACAATGACGCCAAGTGCAGGAAGACCACAGGCCAGTGTGTGAAAAGTCTTGTGGATTCATTGGCAGTGGAAGCATCTTAGTGCTGCTGTGTGTCTCCATGTGGCTCCTCTAGGTCCAAGGCTCTGGCCTCCATTAGCATAGCTCTGCGTAGCTTGTCAACAGGAATGTCTTGAAGGGAGTGAGCAACTGTCCTGCTTCCAGTGAGACTTTATCTCCTTTGCACCTCCAAATGAAGTGACTGAGCTGTGATGTGATTGACAGGCTAACCTCCACCTCTTCACTTTTAAAAGTCTCAAATTGATAACCAATTACGTAATGATTGTGTAACAGTATGGCATTTTGTGGAAGTAGTAGTAACCAACCAGCTTTCCTAGACTCCTCATCATGCAAATCTCAAAATTGCAGAAAGGTATCAAACACATGATCACTATCAGCCTCACTTGTCATTTACACTTCTCCATCTACTCGCAATGCCATTTTGGGTATTAACTTTGCCACCTTGTTCTATGAATTACCAGCACTCTCTTCCTAATAATGATAGACTTATCTGTACAAATGGAAACAGGGACCAAATTGTCGGTGCCTTTAGGTCTAATCAGGCTTGGCACCAGTTTAGAAAACTTATCTTTAGAATTTTATTTCTTAAGAAACCACTCATGGTATCAAATATATTGGGCTGATTTTTCTAGAGGAGTAAATCCAGTAATACTAATATTAGCATGTATGTATAATGAGATTTATATCAAGGACTAGTTCACACAGTTATAAAAATGGAAATCCAGTTTGGTTCAATTCCATGAATTAGATAGTAAGTTGGAGTCTCTTCATGGCTGGTATAGCTGAAGGGACTGAAAAATCAGAGTACAAGAAGACACAGCAGGAATATTCTTGGCCGGTAGATAGAGTTGAATGAATCCAAGGCCAGTAGACTTTTGGCTTGGCAAGCAATATGGCACTAGGTTAATGAGACATGCAAGATCCCAATTCAATGTTATCACTGAGTCTCCTTAGAAAAGAGCAGGCTACAGCCCTAGGAGTCTGTTTTTCCAATTGTATCATGGGTTTGACTGAATCAAGGGGGCTGTCCCAAAGCACAACTACTTATAAAATTGATTATTTCATGTTTGATTCTATAACAGAATTGACTACATTGTATTAGATCTCATCACTTCATGGAGGATAATTGCCATTGAGACCCAAACCAAGCCACATTGACACAAAACTTAACCATCTCAAGAAGTTTTTCTAGTCTTTATATTTGGGACCTCTTCTTCATGCTCTTATAAAACCCAATGTAAACCTGGTGTGATATTCAGGGGTGAATACTTCTTACTTTTGTATCTCTGCCTCTCACCCAATCTCAAGGCCCAGTTGTTACCACAAAACTTGACAAGCATCTAGAAGTCAATAACTTTGGGGAAGGTGGGTGAATAGGCTTGTCATTCATGGTCTGAACCCTGACATCCCTTTTTAATAATCAAGACTAAGATGGATATTAGAAATTATGTAACACAGTTGTATGTGTAACAGATGAGAAGTGTGAGTTTCAGAGATATGAAAGCTCTGATCAGCCCACATGATGAATAATCAGAGTGAAGACTGGTATCTAAATTCATAAATTTGCAGTTCAAATAAATAGTGTTTATCTGTGTTATACCATACAATATAGGTTTTCTTTCTTTTATTGGCTTTATACAAAAGACGTCCTTCAAATGCACAATAAGAAAAGGGGGAATTCACCTAGCAATTGCACTACTTAGAGATAACCATTGCAGATTGCTTGATGTAACACCTTTGTGCTTTATCCCTGAGTAGATAAATGCATATCCTTTACCCTCCCCGCTCCCAAGACCATTGTTATGTTATAAATAGCTTCTATCCATGCTCTTTTATATTCTGTTTATAAATTCTTGTTCATATCAGAGATTGCATAGTAGTAATGATTTCATATGTGCCACAATATAGTGTCATAATCACATGACTATTGGACCTTAATAATGGCTCCTTTATTTTTCTATTATAAAAAGTGTTCTAATGAACATCATTTGGGTGAAATCTTTTGCTAATAATTAATTACTTCTTTAAGGTAAATGTTTAGAACTGAAACTGAAGTTGAACTGCTGAGTTGAAGAATTTGTATGTTTTCATGTCTTTTCAAATTGTCCTCCAAAAAGACTGATTCACCAGATTTTATTTTCACCAAGTTCTTACCTACCATATTTTCAGACCATAAGATGCACCTGATCATAAGACACACCCAGTTTTTAGAGCAGGAAAACAAGAAAAAAATTCTGAATCAAATAGTACCAGTATACTAAAATGTTCTGGGGTACCACACATTTACCCTCATTCCCCTCATTCCCGCCCCCCCCCCCCAACTGTTTTTGGAAAAAAGTGCATCTTATGGTTCTCAAAATATGGTACTTAAGGTGAGAGAAAACTGATCCTTTGCACCAGGAATTGAAGAATCTGCATTTGGTGCTAATTTTATCTCAAACCACAAAACTTTGTGGGGAAGATTGTAAATGGTTTATAGACTGTTATCTTCTTTAAAATCCAGGGAGTTTTAAGACTTTTGAATTAGAAGAAAGATGGCATAAAATACATTAAATCTAAATTTCTGGCTCTTGTTTTTGAAGGGCAGCTGTGGCCCTTCCTCTCCATGTGTGAAATAATGTTCTCTCAGTTTTCCAAAGTCCTTACTGCTCCCTATTTGTCACCCAGCTTGCAGCATTCATTTACCTTCCCTACCTGTGGAAGGATTTGACTTTGCAATCTCTATTTCACTTCTTTTTCTCTACTTAATTTTGGCCTACCAGCAATGAACTCCACACTTTTCTTTCTGGTTAACTAAAGAATTAATTTTTTTAAAACAAGCCATATTTGTAATAACAATATTCAGGTTAATCATTTAGGAAGTGGCTTCACAGGAACCCTGAATGTCTTTGGCCAATATAAAATATCATGAATCAATTTGGCGTCCACAGTGCACTATGTATTTAAAAACAGAAAATTAGACAGGAGAATTCATCTGGACTTTATTATATATTAAATATTAATTTTCTTCAGGATTTCATATTATTTACATATTTAATAACACATTAGCTACAGTCTGACCGAAAGCAATTAGAGGCCAGGGACTGTCTCCTCCTTTAATCTTAAAGATGCCAAAATGCATTTATGATGCAGAATTTGTGTGACGAAGGGATTGCTAAGGAGTTCCATTTTCTTTTCACATATCATATTTTATTAAGCACATTTTTGCCTTAACTAGGAAGGGTATTGATAATTTTGGATATCCCACAGGACCATCCTTTACAAACTCTGGAAGGGAGGAGGTAATATGGCAATTTTGAATTCCAGAAAACAAAAAGCAAATATTAATCCTAACCATATTTCATTTTGCCTTTCTTAACAGAAAAAAAAACAAGCCAAACCAGCAGCCCTGGTGTTGATTCTGACCTATGGTGATAGTTTCAAGGATATCCATTAAAAAGCAGATCACGAGGTCATTTTTCTGAGATACCTCTGAGAAGCAGGGGGAAGGGGTTGAACTGTCAACCTTTAGTTGTTTGTAGTCTAGTATGTAATCACTGAGGAGTCCTGGTGCCTTAGTGACTATATGTTGGCCTGCTAACTGCATGGTCAGCAGTTTCAAACCACGAACAGCTCCTCAGGTGAAAGGTAGGATTTTCTACCTCCATAAAGAGTTACAGTCTTGGAAAGTCATAGGGACAGTTCTACCCTGGCCTACAGAATCACTGTGAGTCAGCATCGACTCCGTCATAGTTGTTTTTTAATTAATCATTTGTACCACACAGAGGCACTTTTGCCCTTCTTAGATAATCTTAGAAATCAATCAAACAAATGAAACAAGAACTGGTTTATTTGTAGTTGATTCAGACTCATGGTATGATCTATCATGCATGTCATTGTAGAACTGTTAGAACTGCATTGACGCCTAGCTCACATAGAATAGTTATCTGTTGGGAACATAATTTCCCATTCCTTTGCTTGTCAAATGATGAACAGAATACTGAGTCTGAGTGCTACGAGGGGCAGTGATGTATAGCTTGCAGGAACTACAACCATGTAGTCACAACTATAAGACTCAGGGATGGGAAGGTCACTGGAAATTAGATACACTTCACATGAGATATTCCTGTTGACAAGTCACATGGAGCTATGCTGATAGCAGCTAGAGTCATGGAGCTGGAGGAACCACATGGAGACCTACGTGGGTCTAAGTGGAAGCTAAGATGCTTCTATTGTTACTGGATCAATAAGACATGACTTTCCACCTACTGGCCTGTGCTCTTTCTGCACTTGGCATCATTGCATGTGTTTGAAGAGGAATTTATAGATGGACATATAGGCTAATATTAGATTAATGGACTTGATCTAACCTGTATTATTATATTAATATACAATTATTCTTTCATACAAAGCTCTCTCTTTTTTTATGAATTCTTTTTTTGGGGGGGTGGGGAGGCATCACTGCCCTTTGGTGATCGTAGGAGCTACCCAGTGCTGCTCCTGAGAGCCATCGCTGGATTTGAACCACCAAGCCCACACTCAGCCACTTACATCACCGGGACTCAGCCCCAAAGTGCTCTCTTACATACATATGAATGTCTATGAATTTGTTTCTCTATCAATCTGGACTAATACTGTAGATAAAAATGTTTAAGACCAAAGACAAAAATGACATGTCTCCCCCTCCCCAATTTACTGTTGGGTTAATTATGACTCCTAACAACCCTGTGTGTTGAAGTATAAATATTTCCATAGGATTTTCAATGACATGACTTTTCAGAAGTAGACTGGCAGGCTTTCTTCCCATCTGCCCATAACTCACTGCTATTTAGTAGAGACCCTGTAAGATAGAGTGAAAACATCCTCCATTGGCTTTCTGAGGTGTGTCAGGCCAGATTGACTAGATAAACAAGCCCAGTGACACTCATATATGTATAATACAACCCTTTTACATATATGTAAAATACAAACCTTTTATTAATACAACCCATGAAGTAATTGTATTACAAAGAAACATCCCAGCCTAGTCCAGATCAAGTCCATAATTCCAGTATTAATTCATATGTCTTATACTCGTACATGAAGTCCTTCTTCAGACTCACACAGCAATGATGCAGAATGCAGAAAGATCACAGACTGGTAGGTACAAAGTCATGTGGATACAATGGCAGTGTTCACATCACAGGGTTCTCTCTGGCAAACATCAGGGTCAACCAACAGGAATGTGAAGGAAGAGAGGAATGAAGGACATTCCCAGGGCTCTCCTTATGAGAAGGCCACACTCACAAGGTGTTACCATCAGACTGTGAACTGATTCACAGGCTAAATTCTATCCCTACACTTTCATATATCTTCCAGTTGACCTGAAATGATGGAACTACAACACTGAGACTCTTAATCTTTAAAAGAGAAGACAGACTCATGATGTTCCTGAGTAGAAATCGATGGATTTGAAAAGCTGCCCTTACACAGACTGAGGGTGGAGCCAAATGATCAGCTTCCCAGTTTACTAACTTACCATATTTTTCGCATCATATCACGCACCTAACCATAGGAAATACCCAATTTTTAGAGCAGAAAAACAAGAAAATATATCCTGAACCAAATAATAAAAGTATATTACAATATTTATTATAATAAAGCAAAATATGATAATATTTAACAGCATAAACTCAATAGTAGTGTTAAGAACCATCATCATTTTCATAAGCGAATGAAGGCAGGTGTTCACTGTGCCAATCTTGTGACCTGACTGACATTAAGACTCCAGGAGGCAGAAGTCTGAACACACAACAATCCACAGCATGCAAACAGCAGTGGACAATAAGCTGGCACATGGGGTCATAAGCACATGTTCCGGGGAACCATACCTTCTGACCATATGACACATCCCTGTTTTTCTCCCACTTTTTTTTGGTGGAGGGGAAGTACATCATATGGTCCCAGAAATACAGTAATTGTTTACACCCTTAATAGTTTGGGCCATCCAGGTTTCCATTTTTCAGATCATGGAGTTCTTAAGTTCTGAGGCATGTTAGTGGAACACTAAACTGAGGTCATCAACTAATAGCCACTGAATGAGATTACCCATATTGCAAATATCTTATTTAGGTTGTACATGGACAATTGTCATTAAATTTTAAAGTCTTTTAGAAACATTCTGTTTTCCAGTTTCCCACAGTCGTCTCCACTCCACACATTCTCTTGATTTACCTGCTCTCTGATCTCAATCAAGTCTTTTTTCAATATAAAAGATGAAGGACCTGCAGTTCCAAGCACTGGCCCTGGTGGTGCAGTGTTTATGTGTTGTGATGCTATCCACATGGTTGTCAGTACAAAATCACCAGTAGTTCTTTAGGAGAAAGACCGGGCTTTGTATGGGCTCCCTGTGAGTCAGTACTGACATGATACCGGTGAGTTTGGTTTTCGTTAGCAGTTCAGGTTGTGTTTCCTGACATTACATTGATACTGGGATCTATTCCAGGCTGCCTATCTCTTGGCTCAAGGCTCTTGAAGGAGCTTGCGTGGGTCCCCAAGGATCATAGGAATCTAGGCCTTATACCTGGTAGAGGAAGTTCTGGGTGTTGGGGGTATAATTCTGAAACTCTGGTGATTTATGCACAGGTTGCTGTGTGGTCAGCAGTACTTTTAACAAACTTTTTAGAAAGCACTTCTGAAATGAAACTAACTAGCTGAGTGGTTTGTGGGGCTAGGTCTGTGGGTGCTCCTACTATATGCCCCAAATGATTCCATGAGAGTTCACATTGTACTCATGAATGTGCTCATAAGACAAGTGTTAATCATGACTTGTCAATTGTTGTAAAGTGCTTCCAGGCATCTTTAATCTCTCATAGCAATTCTCAAAAATCAGGGGCCCAATGGGTCTGAGATATTTGTAGAACGTGTCAATCCCCTATTTACCCACTCTGGGCACTGATCACAGGAAGTAAAGGGTCTCAAGCTGATGGAGCCTCTCAGACACAACTGAAATATGAATGGCTACCTAAATGTTCTCCATACTGTGGGGGAGGGGTAGCATGTTTCTTCTTCCGTGGAGTTGATATCCTTCATATGCATCCTTTGTTTTAGCCTTAAGTTTAAAGTTGGAGGTTTCAGAATGACAAAGAACATTTATAGTGCATATGAACTAACCGACTTTATCTTAGGCAACCTAGAAGTTGGAAGAGTATGTTTTAGTTTGGGCCCTGACATCTCTAGGCTCTTATGATCTGTGCTTGGTGAACATTCTTTCCCTTTTTAAAAACGATAATGTTAGGCTGGAGGACATTGCTTCTAAAATTATAACCTACTGAATGTTTTAAAGGCATAGAGTCTTGTGTGAAGGTCCTTCCACAACAAAAAAGTATCTCAAAGACCCCGAGAATCCTTGGGTCACTGTGGTCATTTGTGAGTCTCTAGTGCCAAGGCAGGGGTTTTTTGCTGATTAAACCTGAGGTTAGGGTGAGGGCAGCCTGAAATCTGGACAGAAGTTGAAGAAGACAGAGTTTGAAGGTCTTCATTTTGGGACCAGAAGACAAGTTGGAGAAGTAGAGCTTGGGTTAGAAGAGTACACATTGTGCCTGAGGAGTCTGAAGGGAGCTGTTTGGGCAGATGAAACAATTCTGTACACAGGGACTGTCACTATAGGACACACATAAAAGGTGAAGCTAAAAATATATAAATTGTGGGCTGAGCCCCGGTGGTGTAGTGGTTGAGTGCGGGACTGCGGCCCACAGGGTTGGCAGTTCATATCCAGCAGCAGCTCTCTAGGAGCAAGGCTGGGCCTCCAACTCCCACCAGGGGCAGTGTTGCCCACTATGTAATATATATATATATATATATATATATATACATGTATATACACATACACACACACACAAAATCATACAAACTTTTCAAAATATGAAATTGTGTTTCTTGATATTTCTTCATTTTCCCTCTATATGAGAACAGTAATCTGAGGACAGGATTTCTGTTTCTCTAACCCATCCCTAAAGAATTGTGGACTCTTTTATGTAGACCATACCCAAAAGGTACTCAAATTTTCTTCCTCTGAAATTTTCTTAGATCTTTGAGACCCAAAAGAAATAAAAGGGGCAAAATTAGGGCTTTTGGATAGAAGGGATAATGTACTCTTGAAAAATAAGCTATTGTTTTGTTGTAATGGGGAATATTTCCTTGTCATAATCTTCCTGGCCTTCTCCTCACAAATGCAGTTTCCAATTTTCTTATAACTTCTTCATAATAAGACTCTATGATTATCCTATGTCCTTTGAGAAAAATATATTTATGTTACATCTTTGAACTCTCAATAAATAGGTACATTTAATAAACAGGAGCTGACCCCTTTTCCTTGAATTGAACTGACCCAGCATTTTTTTGACACACACTCACACACACACACCTTGTATGTCTTATTACAAACACACAACATCCAGTCAAGACAGTGGTTTTTGAAGGATCTACGTCAATTCTCTGGTCAAATGAAAGGTGTTAGGTGAGGTTCATTAGCACTCTCTATTTCTAAAGCTTGAGGAATTTGGTAGGCATTTTGATACAGCATTTTCATGTAAGTCTCAGAGAGAGGCATTTTGAGAACAAGAAAAAAGATTTGGCTAACATTACCCGAACTTTCACAGGAGTTGGCTATTAGTGCAGGCATGTTTGGAGAAATCAGTCTTTAGGGAACCACTCCAATTCAAACACATTGCCTTCAAATCAATTCCAACTCCTTGCGACCCTGTCAGACGTAGTAGAACTGCCTTTGTGGGTGCCTGAGGCTATCAACATTTCTAGAATACGTGTTGCTTAGCAGCCCAGTACATAACTCGCTGCACCCCAGGGCTCCTTCAGAGAAGGCATTTAAAACTCCAAACTCTCTGCCATCAGGTTGATGCCAACTCACCGTGACTCTATAGGACAGGGTAGTACTGCTCTTCTGAGTTTCCCAGACTGTAACTTGACATGAATAGAAAGTCCTGTAGTTCTCCTAGGGAGCAGCCAGTGGTTTCACACTGGTGACTTTACAGTAAGCAGCTCAACATGCGACCACTACACGACCAGGGCCTCTCACGGAGGCTATTAAGGGTGTTTATTCTTTGTCCAGGATTCAGACTATAAGTAAATGGAGCAGGAAGTGACATCAGTAAGTTCTCAGGTTTAGGTTTGGAGACATTAGAGATGGCCCCTGCTCAACTAGCTTTGCCTCCACAACTTGTCCACTAGCAGCCCTGCTGTAAGTCCTATATTCAGAAGTGGATACTCTGCTCTCATATTTTTCTGGCATTTCCTGCCCTGACTCAGATGCCAATCCTCAGACACTGGAAGTCACACAAACCAGATCAAAGATGACCATCTCTATCTGAATCCTTAGCTGGATATTAATCAGTGCTGACTCTCATGGGAATTATTTTGCACCAAGGGATTCCAACTGGAAGTGGTTTTGTACTTCAGGGAACATTTGATAATATCTGAAGACTTTTTTTAATGTCATTACTTGTGTGTGGGGGGTGGGGTGGGGTAGTGGGGTGGATGAAGTGTTATTGTTATCTACAGGAGGTAGGCCAGTGAAGCATAGGTAGAGACTCCCCTCCCTGGAAAACAAAACATTTTCTGTCCTAAATATTCAAGTTTAAAAAATCCTTCCTAGATGCAGGGCTTGCAATGGTGTCCAAACCAAGCCAAATCTCTAAAATGGGACTTCTAGTGAAGGTGGACAGCGATTAATGAAGCAAATGGACCCTTGTCCTCCAAGTTCTGTCCCAAAGATAGTTTGTTTGTTGGTCATTCATTCATTAATTCATTCAAACTTTACATGTCTAGAATTTGTGTGTCAGTTCTCAGGGCAGGTACCGAAGATACAGAAATGGCATCGATATGAGGTTTGCATCCAAGCAATCCATGTTCAGTGGGGGATAGACATATGTATGAACACACATGTGCACATAAACTCACACATGTACACTTACATACACATATACATGCACAAGATCATACATGTATACACATAAACTAATACATAAATTTCCATATGTAGACAAATATGCCTCCTATCTTAGTGTCCATTGATAAGGATAGTTATATAGTGAAGAAAAAAAGAATGGAGGCGAGGAGGTAAGTTTGGTGTGGGTCAAGGATAGGGTCATCTCCTGGGGGAGGTAAGCTGAGTTTTAAAAAAAGAGGTGTAAGAAAGACTCTCCACTCAAAAACTAAATGTCTGGGAGCAACCAACAGGCGTGAGAGGGATTTAGCTGCCATGCTGGCTGTGGAAGCTGTCCTGAGTCTTCAGTCGCTCTCCCACTAATCACTTTGTCTTCCTGCAATAATGGTGTTCCCTTTCCTTTCTAACCTACCCCAAATCACATCTCATCTCAAACTTCACTGTGAAATTGCATTTATAACCTCCACTGATTCCAAGCCTTCAATTCCTACCCAGCCTCAGATCCTGAGCTAGGAGTCAGTTGGCTGGACAATTATTTTTCTACCAATCAAAAGGTATGTGAGGACAAGAAGGAAGGTAGAGGGATGAGAACCATCCTCAGGGCTTTTAATTTGACTCATGTCCTTTGGTACCTCATCTTCCTGTCATACGTAAACAATATTAAAAAGAATAAAAAGTCAGACCCTGGACATCTTCTCTATAGAGTTCACTGGAGAATCAAAAGATATTCATGGCTCCCTGCCCCAATAAGGGTCTAGAAGTTAGGTGTCAGGGTCAGGAAAAATGAATTCTTGGTATGTCTGTTTGATTATCTTGCTCTGTAACCTCAGGTAAATTAGTTTACCTTTCTGAGCCACATGCTCCTTGTTTTCAGAGAGGGCTCCTTCTCCTAAGTAACTCCTCATACAATAATCACATCTGATGTCCTTTCATAGATAGGAAAAAGGCAGGATATTTAAAAGGTAATATGTCTGCATTTCTTCCATGTTCCCCAACACAATATCCCCAGAAGCCCAGATGGACCGAGCTGGCAACCAAGGAGACTGATTAAGACCAACCCAGTACAGTAGTTTTCTACAAGTGCACTAGATGACCCTTTGCGCTCTTTTCTACCACCTGGAAAAGTCTTTCCACCCTTCCCCCACTTTTACTACAAGTAGAACTCTGAATAATGTCCAGTTACTTGGCATCCCCAGTGAAAACTTTCTTGATTTGCCCTTGACAGGTTCTCTGTTGAATTTTGTTTGTACTTCTATTTTGGTTTTATGTTTTTCTAACTTTATGTCCCTGGCTGATAACATAATCTGTTATCAATCTGAGGATTGGGAGTGAAGTGTTGGAGTCTAACCTATCAATCATTGTATAGCCAATGAGGTCTTTGTGTGGGCATGGCCTTCTCCTGAGAATTCTGAGAAATCCTGTATTTCCTTCCTTGGAGGTGGAAGATACACTCTCACTTTCTGTTCTCTCTCTGGGAGACATCGCAGCTGACGAGACACATGGAACTATACTAGTGCCCTGAACTGGAGAAGCCACATAGACCTACCCTTATGAAGCCCTGGGTGCCAGAAAAGCCACATGGACACCCACATCAGCACTGAGATGCTTGCAACACCACTGGACTCAGAAGACTTCCATTGCACTGGTCTGTGATCTTCCTGCATTTTTGCATCAATGCATGTCTTTTGTGAGCCAGAAGAGTACTTTATAGATTGTTAACAGATATATGGGCTAATATTGGACTAATGTACTTGATTTGTACTGGGCTGGAATGTATCCTCAGCATTTAACTGTTCTGGTATATAAACCTCTTTCTTATATACATATGTGTGTCTATGAATTTGTTTCTGTAGTATATGTAGACTAACACACTGGCTATAACAAGAGCTCAGTTGTACTCAATGTGCCACAGGGTGATACAACTTGCATGTGAGCATCAGGTGTGTCTGTTCTGTACTAGTTGCTGCTAACTGATATTTATCTGTCATTTTGTCTTAGTGTGGTAGACTGTGTGTTGCTGTGATATTGGTACTTCAAATGCCAGGAGAGTCATCCCAAGTGAAAAGATTTCAGAAGAACTACCAGACTAAAACAGATAACAAAGAAGGACTCACCTCCCCACTTCAAATGAAACTACTGAAAATATTATGCATTGTTTTGAAACATTTACAAATACTGAAAACCTAAAGAAAGGAAGAAGAACTTTGTCAGAGATACAGATGGGCATCTCAGGGCTGAGGACACTTTAAATTTGACTAAAGAAGAGCTGATTTGATGGAGGGCAATCAACTATGGTGACGTGAGCTGCACTTAAAATATATGGGAGTGGAGATTAAAGCAGCTGAAAAATTTAATGATTGCAATATGGAATGTGTGAAGTCTGAATTATGAAGTGGTCAAAAATGAAATGGAATGAATTAAGATGGATATGCTAGGCATTAATAAATGAAATGAATTGGTATTGGACATTTTGAATCAGAAAAATTATATTATTTACTATAGCACAATCAAGAGGGAGGGCATGGCATTCATTGTCAGAAAGAATCTTACTAAATCCAACATGAAATACAATGCAATCTGTGATCAGATTATATCTATGCACTTTCAAGGAAATCCAATCAATAACAACTACTATTCAACTTTATGCACCAACCACAAAAGCTATAAATGAAGAAGTTAAAGACTTCTACCAATGACTTCAGTTGGAAATTAATCAAAGATGTAATCAAGATAGTCATTGGTGATTGGAATGAAAAAGTTAGAAACAAAGAGGAAGGAACAGCAGATGAAAAATATGGAATTGGTGATAGATATTAAACTGGACATCACATGATAGAATTTTGTAAAACCAGTGATTTGTTCATAGCAACTACCTTTTTTTTCAATAACACAGAGGACAACAATAGACATGGATTTGCCCAGATGGAAATCAAGTTGACTATATCTGTGGGAAAACATGATAGAGTCACTATATATCCTAAATTTCAAAAATTTATCAAGAACAAACTTGATGCATTGAACACTAATGACAGAAAAAATGGTAAGTTGTGGGAGGACATAAAGACTATCATTCATGAAGAAAGCAAATGGTCATTTAAAATACAGGAAAGCAAAAAAAAAATCAAAGTGAATGTCAGAAGGTACTCTGAAATTTGTTCTTAATTGTAGAGGAGCTAAAGCAAATGGAATAAACAATGAAGCCAAGGAATTGAATAGAAAATTTCAAAGTAGATCAAGAAGACAAAGCCAAATATTACAACAAAATGTGCAAGAAACTAGAATTAGAAAACCAAAAGAGAAAACACACTCAGCAAATCTTAAACTGAAAGAACAAAATAGATTCAAGTCTTAAATTGCAATTTTGAAAACTCAATAGGCAAAATATTGGATGATGTAGGGAGCATGAAGAGAAGATGGAAAGAATACACAGTCATCATTCCGCCATTTTAGGAGGGGAAGTATATGATGAAGGACCAATGCTGCCGAAGGAAGATGTTCAAGTTTCACTTAGTGTCTGAGCCAAAACCAAGGTTCCAGGAATTCACAGAACACAGATTGAAATATTTCATTATGGACTAATATCAGATTTATGACCTTGGACTGGAAGGGGTTGGGATATTCTTCTCCATGTTCAATTGCTCTTCTATATAAACTTCTCTCTTCTATACATATGCATGTTTATGAATTTTGTTTCTCTAGTCTACCCAGACTAACACATAATATAACCCCATATCACAGTGAAGCCCTGAAAACACTCACTCATCTATGTCAGGAAATTTGTAAGACAGCTACCTTGATGGAAGAGATGTGTGCCCACATCAAAGAAAAGGATTGCAACTGAATACTCAAACCATTTAATTATATAATTTATATCTCACACAAGTAAATTTTTGCTTAAGGTCCCCAATAAGATCACTCTACATTGACATAGAAATGCCAGAAGTTCAGACCGGATTCAGAATATGATGTGGAACAAAGGATATCATTGGTCATGTCAGATGGATTTTAGCTCAAAACACAGTATACCAGGAAGATGCTTACTTGTATTTCATTGACTATGCAAAGGCATTTGACTGAGTGCACCATAATAAACTGGATAACCTTGAGAAGAATGGGAATTCCAGGACACTTCATTGTGCACATTATGAACTTATACATGGATCAAGAGATAGCTGTGGGAACAGAGCCAGGTAATACTGCGTGGCTAAAAATCAGGAAAGGTTTGTGTCAAGGTTGTATCCTTTCACCATGCTTGTTTGATTTGTATGCTAAGTTGAGTGAAGTTGGTCAATCACAAAAGGACAAATACTGTATGAGTTCACTGCTCTAGGTAAAATAAGCAGAATGAGCATAAGCTTAGGCTTGTGGGGCATCCATTCTGCTGGCCAGGGTGGGAAGACAACCTGGTATAGAGATTGACCAGTGCCAAGGAACCATACACCATCCACTCTAGGTAAGTGTCTTAAAGATCACTTTACCAGACATAATATGGGATCAAATGATCAATAGAGGGCAATGGGATGGAGTCTACTGAATGGCTCTCATGTAAACCTATGATGAGGTCCCCCTATCAGAGGGATGAGGTATACTGATGGGAAAAACGAGTCAGAAGAGGGTAATGGTGGTAAATATGTGTGGGGAAACACATACCCATGTCTGTTAGTAGGAAAAAAAGAGAAAACTGACCTCCAGCTGTGGGGCCAAGTTGCTTAAAGTGCTTTGGATGACCTCAGTAGTGGCGAGTGTTTGGGATGGTCAACACTGAATGGGGGACTTTGATCCAGGCTTCTTGATGCATCCTGGGCATCCAGGCTAGGTGCTATGGAATTCTGGGACTCTAAATCTTGGATCTTCAAGGTGAACAGCATGGACCAAAGGCTGCAACAGTGAAATCCGACATGGAAAATCCACTGGGTGAACTGGACTCTAACTCAGATACACTTGTACCCTAAGAATTTGAGTTGGAAAATAAATGATTTCCAAAGAAGCTTATGGCAGCTGTACCAATATTTTCAAACTGTTCGTAAGCATACACACATCATCTTGCTACATCATTGGCCTATATGCTATATTAAGATATGTATTATTCCGGCAAACTTGTGATAGGTATTCTCAGTATTATTGCAAATTTATCTGAAAATTAGCCCCCTTTTTGTGTGTAAATAGTGTCCAACCATGAAAGGATTGATGAGTCTATACAAATTAATAATTCAGATACTGTGATATGGAGTCATACTATGTGTTAATCTGGGTAGAATAGAGAAACAAAATTCATAAACACGCATATGTATATAAGGGAGAGTGGTGTGTAGAAGAGCAATTGAGTATGGAAAAAAATATCCCAACCTAGTCCAGTCCATGGTCATAAGTCCAATATTGCATCATATGTCAAATACCAATCTATAAGTCCTCTTCAGACTCATGAAACACATGCAATCATGCCAAATGCAGAACAACCACAAACCAGTGAGTAGAAAGTCTTTGGATCCAGTGGTATTGTAAGCATCTCAGCACTGGCAGGAGTCTCCACATGGCTTCTCTAGGTCCAGGTTTCTGGCTGCACCAGAGTAGGTCTATGTTGCTTCTCCTCAGGGATGTTTAGCTGGGAACCAGCCTTATCCGCCAAGTCTCTCAGGCAGTGAGCATTGTCAGTAGCAAGTCTTGAAGGGGGTGAGAGAGAGTCTCCTACTTCCAAGAAGGAAGTACTAGATTTTGCAATTCTCAGAGAAGACCATGTCTACATAGAGGTCTCTTTGGCTATCTCCAGAATGGCAGGCTAGATTCCACCTCTACACTATTTTTTTCTTATTAAGTCATTTTACTGGGGGCTCATACAACTCTTACCATAATCAATACATACATCAATTGTATGCAGTTCACATTTGCACATTTGTTGTTATCATTCTCAAAACATCTTCGTTCTACTTAGACCCCCAGTATCATCTCCCTATATTTTCCCTCTCTCTCCACACTCCTTATCCCATGAACCCTTGATAAATTACAAATTATCATTATTTTGTCATATTGTCTGATGTGTCACTTCACCTACTTCCCTGGTGTCCATATCCCAGGGAGGAGGTTATATGTGGATCCCTGCAATTGGTTCTCCTTTTCTACTCCACCTTCCCTCCACCCTCCTGGTATCACCACCCTCACCACTGGTCCTGAAGTGGTCATCTGTCCTGAATTGCCCATGTTTCCAGTTCCAATATACATCCCTTGGTCAGCTGGATTTCTAAGGGAGAGTTAGGATCATGATAGTGGGTAGGAGGAAGCATTTAAGAACTGGAACAAAGTTACATATTTCAGTATTGCTATACT